>JAQBSW010011593.1:0-19524 GCA_029291075.1 Eudiplozoon nipponicum
GACACATACATCAATTACGGACGCAATTATAATGAAAGCGATGACACACCAAATGACGTTACGCAAAAGTAGTGGTCTAAATTGCGCAAAACAAAGGCTAGCATAACGAAGAGGAGATTGAATGAAAATTCAAAAGATTCCTCAACATGATATTCTAATCACCTGTTCACGAATCTCAAAATTCATAACGATTTACTAGGCAAGGCCGAATACCTCCTCAACCGGACAAAACAAAAATTCAATCGGATTGTAAACAAATTAAAAAGGAAAAAATGGCTGCACATACGGCTTCAGAAATTTTAAAACAATATGAGCATTCAACACTGCAATCCGCACACTCTGCGCTGTTACCAAATGGACAGAACAAAATTGAGGAAAAAGGCGAAACGAAAGACAACACTCGGGAAAATAACATTCGTACACGTAACAGCCAACAATGCGAAAAGTTGGTTAACTCTCAATCCATCAATAGAAAAATGACCAGATCTCAGACATCACTTTGCAATACAACGAGAAATACCTTTACACGCAAACAGACACATACAGACACATACGCATATACACTTCTTAATCAGCCCAAACAAGAAATAGAAGTAAAACCCAGTTAGACTAGTTTCCACCCGCATAATCCATTCAAAACCAAAGATGTATTTAAATGAAGGATTGTAAAATGAAGTTTAGTAATCTCGAAATAATGGCCATTATCCAATTTAATATTAATGTTTTCATCCTAATAAGTTATATATATATATATATATATATATATATATATATATATATATATGTATATGTATATAGTGGAATACAGAAGAAAGTTATAAATCTAGAATCCTTAGCATTTACCGCAGAAATTGATAAAAAAGGCTTGGCGTCGTCTGAAAAATCAGCTATTGCAGGTCATATATTGGATACGAGGCACTCAGTCAATTTGGCAAATTTCTTAATTCTACTCAAAAAAATATGAATAACTTTTTTTTTTATTTATTCAAAAATGTGCATAGATGTAATAAACTTTGTTACTTGTATCAAATTTAAGCAATCAATGCTTTCGTAGAAAATGATAACAAATAATTAAATACGTAATACATGTTTTATTTAGGCAGCAGCCGAAACTTAATTGCCTCCGTTTAGCCGTTCATCCGCGTTTCACAATTCCTTATTTATTTTCAGAGCACGATGCAAAGCTGATTTAGAGGTTTCAGTAATACGTTATGTGTAGAATATTTAACTCATTCAATCCTACATAAATTGAACAAGAGATGCCGTAACAATTTTAATTTATATTTGCAAGACGCTCCATTTAATGAGCTTGTGTTACTGATGTGAAATTTGTCGAAAATTATAACAAATCTTATCACAAACCAATTGTGCAAATTAACTTCCAGTCATTAAGAGATTTGTAAATCTGCCCAAACATTACGAATCAATTACGCAATGATTCCTGTTTCGCTTTCATTTTTCTTGTTATAACGATAACCAAAGTTGTTCAAAGAACATCAAACTGTTTATTTAACGAATGTTTGGAAACTGATTAGAACTTCGGAATTAGTGCTAAATTAAATTGCGCAAACGTATTTATTCGTTTTGTATAAAAAAAAAGTCTGGCTGTAGCTTGGTTATGTTGTTCGACGACCGGTTAAATACAATGGGATTGGTGTTTATATCAAGCTCGCAAACTTGATTTAAAGAATTGTTACTACCACCCACGCAATCATTGGTTGTCTAATTGTATTACCCATATACATGTGGCAAAATCTGCAAGAAGTTAATTTTCGTGACTGCATAGAAATTGAACAGCCGACATTTCCTTTAACGTTCAATGTTTGCAAAACAACCAGCGGTGTGAGTCGCATCTCTATTTTTGCTTTCCAATCATATAAATTGCGGTTTCCTCCTCGCAAGTCAGTTTGCCGTTGTCATTTGATGATGATCATGGGAGGTCGAAACGCGTTAGTACGTGTGACTGACAGTAATTTCGCTGTTTTGTTCGATGGGATTTGTGTTTATATCAAGCTAGCAAATCTGATTTTAAAAAATTCCGTGCAAATACGTTTGATTTCCATGCTTCACAGTATTTGTAGGATCTTGTGATGGCCTGCAGACATCGCGTAAATAAACATAGTTTTTTAAACCGTACAAGCTCTTTCTGAGATGTAAGCAATGGGTTATGGCTCGGCCCATTTTTCCTTTTGATTGGGTAAAAATTTGGACTATATTGAATATGACTTTAAAAAATGACAATATGAACTGATAAAATATAAGCCGAAATAAAAATATTAAATTTGGAATAATAGTGAAATCTCGTAAAGGCTTCAGAATATAACTAACAAAAAAAACGAAGAAGTCATGATAGTTAAGTAGTCTACGTATCATTTTCAGTGTCTAGTTATCGACGCGAATTTGTAATCCCTTGAGCAATGCGTCGTTCAAATTAATTAATTTTGCCAACTTTGCCTAAATACAAATAAGTATATTGCACATTTCGAACAGCGTGACGGAAGTAAGTCAAATCTCCTCTAATATATATATATATATATATATATATATATATATATATATATATATATATATATATATATATATATATATATATATATATATATATATATATATATATATAGACACGTTTCAATATGTCTGGTCATTGTCGGATCACTACGACGTCTAGACTAATAAGGATTAAAAGAACATTTTGTGCCACGACCGGTGACTGTCTAAATGTTTTACCATTGCCCAGGCCTTAAGATGTTATGATTTTACAAGCGCGCATTTCTCAATTAAAATATTATTATACTAACTCACGGTATAACATCTTTCGTCACTACCTCGGAGCACAAAATGTAGCAAGTAAGACATTTCATTTTATTAGGTTCATTAATACCGATAGGTGACTGATTTCACAAAAAAATACCTTAATCTGACAAGATAAGTTTAAAGCACCAGATTCCGAAGCTGACGTGATAGCTTCAAGCCCTGTCCGCCGCAAATTCTGGCCAGTATATGTTGAGTTTCCAATAATGACGAAATCGGTCTACTGGATGAATTTCCTTTTCTACACTATACAATTCTTAGTTTATACCGACATATGTATGTAATTAATGGGTCAGGTGCTTATATAAAAACGCATTCTTGATTAAAGTAATTGTTATCACCGTCCCCGCAACCAATGTTCGTGTAAGATAAGCGTACATCATGAACGTTCGGATGTATTAAATCACTCAGAAAAAGATACTTACTTAAACGTGTATATCCAATTACGAAGCTGACATCGCGTGTCAATTTATCTTTGCACACTATTGAACTAAATGCTTATTTTAATAGCGTGTATGTGGTCTACACACTTAATACCTTATTTATATTAATTTTAAGTTATTCACTATTATCCTAACAAAATTAACACTGGGTGATCTTTTATTTTGGCACAAATTAGGTAAATGACATATTAATACATTTCATAACATGTACAAAAAATATGCCTTGATAATTAATCGGAATGCACGTCTATAATTATAAATCTTATAAAAGTCCGAATTTTAAAAAATTGAACTTAAAAGAAGAAACTAAAGATCCCAATGATACGGCAATGAATAATGCTAACTGCCAAAAAAAGTTTATGAATGAGAATAACATCAAATTAAGACATTTAGTAAATAACGTTAATATATTAATAAGAAATGAATAATAAAAACGTAACGAATAATATTGTGAAAGCTTGACAATGATTGTAAAGAAATGTACATACAAAGGCATGTATAAGTCATTACAAATCCAAAAACTTTCTACTATTGCAAAAACAAATACTTCATTCTGAATGTGCAATCGTTGCTTCCAATAACAATAAGGACTAAGTACCATATAGAACGAAGTAATGCCCCACAGGCTAACAATAATAATTGTAAATCTCAATTTTATTGAAATAGATTGCATAATAAAGTTTGTTAGATTCAATTTTTCACATAGAACTAATATATATATATATATATATATATATATATATATATATATGCAATTTTGTATTAGATGTTGCGCTTTTAATACAAAAATTAGTTCGAAAAGGACCAGAAGAATAAATGAAAGACAACATGAACGGAAAGTATTATCTCAAGTCCTCAGTAAACATGAAACGTGTGTGTACATGAGATTATACCTTCCGTTCATGCTGATTTTTATTTTAAATTCTGCTCCTATTTGTACTTATTTTTGTATTAGATGCGGAACGCCTAATACACAGTTTCAATCACGTTTGTTGTCATGTTATGACTGCATTTCGGCAACCCCGACATTTGTCCGGCTAAGGGTATGCTAGATTATATCTTTTACCCTGTCCATGAGTATATGCAGTTTCATGATACCGTCTGTTGACCTTGGTTAAATGCATGGATTTCCTCACAAACATGGTATCTCCTTTATTGTAGGGAATTTTATGTACTTCAAATGAACATAAGAATTCAGTTTTCTCCCTTTTTCAAGAAAAATTACTGGCAAGGTTAACGTTCTGACTGCATTTGGATTAGATTGTGCGTTTTAATTAGTTTAAATTTTGGCAATAACACGATTTTTCTGTCATTTTTATTTATCTTATTTTACGTAACTTGACACATAAATACATTTAATTTTGAATTTTCACGAATAATAGGAAACCAATTTTAATCTTGTGCATCTAGTTTCACTTTAAATAAATAAGGATATCAGAGTAAGTATCCTTCCTATCTACAAATTTATTCCAATGTCGGCAATTTCTGATTGATTTAATATTCAAAAACAGTGATTTTCTGAAAGATTTATTTTCTATTGAAATTTGGGGATCATAAATCGGATTAGTTCAATTTAAATAATTTGACATAATATTTGCACAACTATTTAAGATAAACAATATAATTATGGACCAATAAATATCAAGGATTTGCCATTGATTTTGCTATTCAAATTAGGAGATAAAATTCTTTAATCTCACGTTAGCAATAACGATATAAATGAACAAATGTTTGCAACAATCTAGCTATTGATAAATGACGAATTGCATAAATTTTACATATCAATCAAAATCTGCATAATGTTATAATCGTGATTTCCTAGGTATTATACCACCGAAATTGAAAGATTTGGAGAACAGCGATTCGTATTACCTTTTTTTTAAATATAACAACAAATTGCGGCCTGAACATCGTTGTTACGTCATCAGCGGTGCTGTGATGATGACAGCAGAAGTTTTAAATTCTTCACTGATTCTAAATGAAGGTATTATTTTCTATATTGTGTGAATGGATTGGTGAGAATTTGAAGTAACAATATTATTTTTTATCACAATCTCCACAAACATGTGTGGTATACATGGATAACCTTGTAAATACTAACAAGACAACTAAGTATATATTCTCTTCTACAATCAATAAATTTCGTAATAATTAAAGAAAAGTAATAACCACGCATTTATGACACACAGCAATACTAACATTTTAGTGTTTTAATAAAGTAAAACTTCAGGTTTCTTTTAATTTTAAAGTTAATCAATTTGAAACGCCATACGGACACAAATCCGTTGATCGGGTAATTAAAACCTCAGTCGATTAATCAATATATAATTTATTTATTAACAAATCTTTAAATAAACAATATTCTATTATTTTTTATTTGCCAAATTAATGAGCTATCAGTTAATTAAACGACTTTATTAACGTTATTAGCTCTAAATTAACAAACATTTCAAACAATAAAATGTATTTAACGGGTCGCACAACATAGCAAAACTACCGTTTGTCACACGTACGGACGCATTTTGGAACTTCAATTTTTACCATTAGAGTAGAAAGGAAAACTGACCTGACTGAAAAAGTCGACAGCACAATTTCTATACAATCGCGAACATCACGGTTTTGCAGCTTTAGCTACACTGATATAAGTTATGCAACTAAACAATCATTAATTGCGCGGTTAGTGATAATAATTCTTTGCATCACATTTGTGAGATTGAAGTAAAAACCAATCCCATTGTATTAGCAATTATTCACGTCTGTCACACGTGCAAATGCATTTTTGCCTTCTGTGGCCATTGTTTAGTGACGGTACACCATTAAGCGTGGATAAAAGAGCGATTTATATATGAGGAAATGAAAATTTGTCAATTTCCTTTCACCTGCAATAGTCTCGCGTATATTGTGGATGAATGGAAATGTCAACTGCACAATTTCAATACATTCACGAACACAAACTTTCTGCGACTTTCGCTACGTTTGGTTAAATCCAAAAATTCAATTTATAGTCGGCAGATTTAAAAAAATCATCGAACAATCAATATTTCCACAAATTAGCTAATCGTTTAACAGATGCATTTGCAAATTGCATTAGATTTCCCCAAAATGAAAAAAAAGATAATTACAATAATGGAGAACTAGACAAATAAAAGTTAAATGATTGGATACCCAATTAGATAGTCAGAATTCCGATATTTCAACATTACGTATTTTGTACACATTTATTTAAAAGAAAATCTAAACAGTATTCAACGTTGCATTACCGTGGCTTAAAATTTTAAAGCGAGTATGAAAAAATATTAAATTTAAACATTTAAAACTAAAATACTTAAAAGATTATTCTATATCCTGGTACTCTTTCCATGTGTAAAAATAAAAATTATTACCGGATAGAAAAACAATTTCTATCTCATATTTTCTCAAATATCTACAAATTGACATATATATATATATATATATATATATATATATATATATATATATAAACTAAAATCAAAGCAATCAAGCTCAATGCCCAAATATGCTTTTTTCTGCTTGCATAAATTAGGCTGCTGTCGAGTTATGCATGGAGCTCTGTCCCAGAACACAGAAAATGTTGAATCCGCATTAATACGCACATTTAATGTGACTAAACTTAAAGATTTATTTAAATAAACACCCTTGCCTTCGCCAGCAGTTACCGCTAATTTCGACGTTAAGTTTTGTTTACCAATGTACACACGCAATTTTTAAATCAACTTACGTAGGCCGATCGACCAGACAGCTAGTAACTTGAAATAAAGAACATTGTGATTTAAACGCTTCTTCCAAATAAATGGTAAGTACACGTTAAAAGTTACCTAAAATATCTTCGAATTCTTAAACGTTTGTTCTCTAGACGTAGCATTTAAAAAAATACTAAATGCAATAAAGGAAATGAGATAGCAATATGCGGAACTTTATGGGTGAAAATAATACATTCGGATTTATGCAAGCAGAAAAAGAATTTTCTGGCATTGAACTTGAATTGGAGGTGATGCAAGCAATTGATATGTTGTTTGTTTAATTCACATTCTCCACTTTTAAATTTTCTATTTTGTTTTGCCATTCAATTTATATCCAGATATCTGTTCATCTGTTGATAATAGAAAAGAATATGATAAAGAAACGATTCATGGATCTCATCATTTTTCTCTATTTTCGCATATGAAAAATTTTCAATTTATTTTATTAACGTAGGCTTTGCATAAGGAAAAAATTATCTCCATTAAATTGTAGAAATTATGCCCCAAAGCAATTTTTAATTGAATATTTTGAGAAAATTGCATTTTTATTAATTTTGTTCTTATCTGCATACATATATCATGTATCTTAATTGATATAATTTTAGTTCCTTTTATGTAATGCAAGTTAAAAATCAATATAATTCCTTGAGATTTTATTCTTCATTGACCAGGGATCCACACTTCAGCAAGAAACCTTGTTATCAAACAGTACTTGTTATTTAAGATTTCCCAAATCTCATATCCTTATTATTTTGTGTTTGTTTTATTTTAATATTTAAAAAAACGGTCTTTTAACAGTATATAAATTCTTTAAAACTGAAGATTTTGCTTTGACAAACACATTTCAAAATATTTTTGAGACTAAATGGAAGCTAAACGGCGCAACTTGAAACAAAATCTTTTACCATGAAAACTGTCATCTAAATAATTAATATTATAGAAAACGTAGAATATAAAATTGAGTTGTTTTAAAAAAGATTAAATAAATTTTTATTTTAAAAATAATATATATATAGGCACTTGCTGAATTATAGTAAATAATTTTGTAACAACTTTCAGTTGCTATTGGCAACACGATCAAACATTTACGTATTTCGCTTATTTATTTGTCATTTTGTCTACAATTTCGCTTGGGCCACATCCGGTGTAGAAGAGATATCCTTTAAAAATTTGAAATTTACTAACAACATTTTTATCAAAAATAATACCAAGGATACACTTTCGAAGAAATAAGAATTGAAGAACTAAATCATTTAAAGAATTATATTTATGACAAAACTGATATTATTGAACAACAACTAATTAATCTGTGACGAACATATATATATATATATATATATATATATTTATTTATATATTATATATCATGGGCTTAGTGTTCATATCAAGATAGCTAGCACAATTTAAATAACAATTGCTATTGCCACCTGCACAATCAATAGTCGTTTAGCAATAAAGTAAATGCATAAACAATAATTGATTGCGCGGGTGGTAGTAAAAATTCTTTAAATCAAGTTTGCGAGCTTCAAGTAAACACAAATCCCATTGTATTTAACCAGATGTCGAACAACAACTTTGATTGATGTTGTTCGACGACTGGTTAAATACAATGAGAAGTAAATGTTTGTTTGACTTGATCTGGATAGTAACTAACACAGGATCTTTCCCAGCACTTTCTTTAATAAGCATATTTCGTATACCATTTTTGGAATTTATACTCAGTCCGGAATTTATCAGAGTCTTTAAAACAAGCTTATAAAGCAAGCATGGTACGTTTCTGTAGCTGTTTCTTTTATATTTCTGATTAGTTTGTCTCATAATAACCAATTTACGTAATGTTCTATAGGCGTACAACACATATTTGTTTTTATCTATGTCTGCAGTAGAAAATCATTTATGTGAAACTACAGTGGCTGAATTTTACTTTAAACTGTACACGCGTTAGACTGTTTGTTTTACATTTATCCCATGAAATGACGTATTTCAAGGTATCCTCACAAACTCAGAATGGGAGCAAAGTATACCAAACACATTCTCAATAACATCATGGTAAGATAAGTGATAAAAATTAAAAATGGGAAAACCATGCAAGTGTGAAATTTAACTAAAACCAATCAAGTTATATATATGACTGTCTAATAATGTGTCAAATCGTCATTTTTTCTTCCTTCTCCTTCTAATGAGTGAATAATAAATTAACGACAAAACTAAACTCCAGTCAATCAGATACCACATCCGAGCTTGGCCACTAAAAGTTTTCACCCAGTACACGGTTTGCAAAAATCTCACAAAAATTATCTTAGATAATTAATATTAATCTAGGTGGTAACAGTTTTTTTTCTTGTTTGACCTACATATTTGGAAAATTTAGTTGTTGGTGAGTGCTAGAAATTATCAATAGTTCTTATTTGATTACCTGATTAAAGTAGCTTCAAAACACCATTCACTCTGGGTGTGAATTTATATATTTGTATATGTTGCTATTTACATTATCTAAGTCATAATTAACAAACGTATTATTGATCAATAATGACAATTTCAAATTATCAGTTAGGTCGTCATTTTATTTTGTTATAAATCCCCATATTATATAATTATTCATACAACCTTTCATTATATTCAGACTAACACAACGCAAACGCCGGTTCTAATTTATTCGCTGCGACTTCGTAATTGGGTTTATATTTAAATTAATTTTTTTGTCGATGAAATTGTGGCTGTCTAATCAAAACTTTACTTTACCTTTGTTTGAAATGAAAGGCTCTTTTTAGTTAATTTCTTCTTGGCGGTCTCTTATTCTTAATGGCCGAGTTCCAACAACAAATAAACTATTCGAGCTGATTCTTACAAAATTTAATTTTCAACAGATTTACTACAATGTATGTTACAGTTGGTCTAATTTTATCTGCGATTGGTGTTTATATGTACGAAGACTCCAAATTTATATAGCGTATAATCATGAACTTTTTAATCTACATTTTATGTGCACTATCAATAGCATGATATACACATTTATAATCCTAAACGTGCAAAACAATTGTGGCATAGGTATTATTTTGGTTCAATCACTAAACAGATCAAAGTTACATCTATCAGAGTCACCAACTAATTACTTCATAATTAATCAGCAGGGATCATATTTAAGAGACCCAATATTTAATTAAATCACTTCAATATTACTTTGACTGTATGATATCAAAACAATTAATAATGATTTGTCCGATCAGCCCGCGTTGTGTATATATTTTAGGTTTACCTATAACTAAAGTAATCAGTTTAATATAATTATCTAAGAATACACAAATGTCATTTCAATTCCTCCTTCGACGCATAAGACTAACTTTTATGGCTAGATGTGTGCATTCAGCCTAATAAAACGCTGCATATTTAATATTGTTCTTATAAAATTGATCAGTTGTTTTCCAAATTCGCCTGTGCATAAATGCGTTCTAGGGCGACGCCTACAGTTGGGGCAAAGACAACGTAGCACAAATTGCATAAAACTAAATTAACTTTTTGTAATTTTTAATTATCTAAGAGTTAGTGTGTAAGTAACCAGTTTTATAAAGGTAGAAAGTTTAATAAAATAAAAGGCAGATGATAAACTAGGCTGTGAAGAAAGCTCAAATTCGACACGAAGTCAGCAAAATGAATACAGTTGTAGTTTAAACATTGGATACCTCAAAGAAGATTATATTTGTATCTGTAAGCCCTTCTGCCAAACAGAGAATTCGATCTTACTGTTCATGTCACATAAGATGTTGTAGACCGCTAGTGAGGCATTGAACCAGGAGATACACCGATATTTAAAAGGAATTAGACAATTGTGTCAGGGCAACGAAATATGAAGCTGAAATTTCAACCATTTCACCAGTTTTATCTTTTAACTTTTATTTATTAGGCATGCAAAAACTTTTACAACCAGAACGTCATATCAAAATCTCAATCCGAGAAGAATTTAATCCCACAGTTACGAATAAAATTTGTTTCCTCCTGTACATCGAGGCCAAACATTGAGTCTTACGATAAAGAAACATAGGTAAAGGATAGATGTCATTCTTTTAGGTGAAATTTGTCCCGGTAATTCTGCTTTTTTTCATTCTTTTTTATCGCATCGCTTTCGATCCAAAATTTTCAAAAATCCACGTCCTATCTGTCTTTCTAGAATATATACCATGCTTATGGCAGGAATTCTGTTGTACACATGTACTCAGTATAAAACTAATGTTGCATTCGCTAGCAGATGCAATTCGTCAATTAGAACAAATTCGTACTTAAATGTTCCCCGGCTCGAGTAACTTCTGGAGCCGCGATCCCGGCGATTCTGGCAGGTACGTGCTGAGTTACAAAGAACGATAATACAAATCTAAATGTTAAATGCACTTGTATAGGTATTCAATATTAGGGTAACATTAATAACATATCTATCGTAAAAATTTGAAGTAAACATTTAAATCAATATATTTGCCCTGTGTGGCATGTCTTCTGCTCCATAATGATAGATCGAAAGTGGCCAGTGTGAACCTTTGGCAGAAAGCTGAGTCCAATAATCGTATACTGAATGAAATGTGCACAAACTGTTATTTAGTGGAAAACAGCTTGAAGTACGCTGCTTATATGGTGCAATGAATGAGTTTCACGACTACGGAGAAAATATGCATCGGTACAGGCTCCGTTCACACAAATTCTCGGAAGAACTTAATGAGTTTCAATTGAAGACGAACCTGTATAATTGATTAATCGGATTTAATAACTCATTAACTGTTTACTCTTCTCTGATTATATATATATATATATATATATATATATATAGAGAAGAAGAAGAGGAAACCGCTGCACATACAGTTTCACACGCATTATCAACAACGACAGAAACTTCAAAACAATACGAGCATTCAACTCTGCAAGCCCCACGCCCTGCTCTATTACCAAGTTGACAGAACAAAATTGAGGAAAAAGGCAAACCGAAAAACCATACTCGGGAAGATAACATTTTATCACGTGACAGCCAACAACCAATCCATCAATAATAGAATGACCAGATCTCAGACATCACTTCGCAATGTGAGAAAGAGCCCTACACCTAAACATACACACACAGAGACACATAAGCATTTAAACATACTCATCAGCCAAAAGAAGAAATAAAAGTAAAACCGAATCAGACTAGTTGCCACCCACATAATGTACTGAAAACTCGAACTGTATATAAACGGAAGATTGCAAGTGAAGTTTAACAGCCTCGAAATAGTTCAGGGCAAAAAATCTCCTTAAAACATATTTTCCTTTCAGCTATCTACTTTTGACGATAGTTTTATATTTTCGGATCGATTTACTCTTCGATGTAATAAAACTTTCTGTGCAATTTATTCCTTGCGAACGACGTTGGGGGAGAAAAATCATTTTCACGAAACCCCAACAAACATGAAAAACATTACTTTAATAAAGTTTGCGACCTTGATGTAAACACATGACCCATTATGTACATACATATATCAGTATAAACTAAGTACTGCATAGTGTAGATAAGGCATTTCATCCAGTAGACCAGTGTCGTATTTATTGGGACCTCATCAGTTATTGATGTTAGGAGAGGTAAACCATTATCACGAAACCTCAAAAAACATGAATAAATATTACTTCAATCAAGTTTTTAATATTCATATAAACACCTAACTCACTATGAACATACAAATGCCAGTAGAAATTATATATTATATAGTGTAGAAAAAACAATTCCTCCAGGAGACCGCTTTTGTCTTTATTGGGTATTTAGCGCATACAGTCATGAATTTGCCACGGACAGGGCTCGAATCGGGGCGCGACTGATTCGGAACAAATATTGACCATTTCTCGGAAATTAAATAAGTAGTCTCATATTTTATCAAAAAAAGCAATATATTTTCACCAGAAATAATGCTTTACAAAACTATTAAACTGAAAATTGAACTCTTCTATCTATTACTATCTTACGAAATTCAAATAAATTTCGTTGTTATTTACCAGTACGAAATTAGAATTTATTTTGAGAAACAAAAATGTAAGACTTTATAAAATAAATACAAATGAAACGTTTAAAATGGAAGTATTGATCAGAAAAGCCCATAATATCCGAAAAATAGCTGGTACTGCCTTTCCAATCCACTAATTAACTTAATTTGTGTTGTTAAAAAATATATTTACCAGCATATGCATATTGCTCCTTTTAAATGCATAAACAAAAATTATCAATATAGCACACCGGCTTTTCTAATTATTTTGAACTCCTTTTTCATGAGAAATTATGAATTTAAAATTCAATCTTTATTTCTTTGATGGTATTCCCTTACGTTTTCACAAAAGCCACTTTAAACGCATGGTCTGTGTCAATAAACATGATGAAACCGTGGTTTTATGCCTCTTTAAGTTACTAGGTTGGTCATTTTAACAAGGAAAAAAACAATCATACTTACCGCTATGGTTTCTTCTTTCGTTTGTGGTGGATTTGCGGGATCATATTTGATTAGAGGAAATCTTTGGGTGGGAGGAACTTTCTTGCGTAAAAGGCTTTTCACGCTTCTAGCATTAACTGGAGTACCGAAGCTGCAACTGACATTATCACTTTTAACATCAGCATTCACAAAATTTTCTCCGCAATTGACAACATGGATGGTACCAATGTCAATACTACCGTCTCGCCTAACCGGAACAGAGTGCACTGACGGAACGTTCTGTTTCAAGCTTACTGGCATGGCACAGTGGACAGTATTTGAAGAATCGCCCGTGTGAACAGCTTCTTTAATTGATGGTTTAGATGGTCTGATGGCAACGGACGTCATGGAATTTAAAATTGTTGAGCAAGAACAATGAGTACCAGTTGTTGTTGCCTGATTTTGGCTTCGGTTCGCATGTGAATTGATTTTCGTCTGAAATTCTGGATTCTTACAATTCAGTTGACCAATAGAATTTGATCCTGTACTACAAATCTCCAAACCATTTGAATTTGACTGGAAGAAAACCTGTAGATTGCAGACGAAATTAACACAATTTCTAACATTGAGAAATAATAAGACTTCGAGATACACGCTCAAAAATGAAGGTTAGACACAAAATCCTAGTGTTAAAAACGAGTTATTCATTCATGCATAATTAACTAAATAAATTTATCCTGTTCATTGCATTGAGTATTACAGAGCATGTCTTTTTCAAAAACAGAAAGCAAATCAATAATTTATAATATGTTTATTATAGATATTGATGCGTTAATTACAAAAATTCATAATATATTTTACATAATTCAGTTAAATCCATTCTGGCTATTCATTGAATTGAACTAGTTCTTATCTAATTTTAAAAAAATGGAAACCCAGATAAACAAAAAGTTTATGGTTTTTGTTTGTTACGCATACAGAAAATAAACCGGTCAATAACAGCAATAAGCATATTCGTCAGTATGCAATGTTTTATATCTATTAAAAAAAGTAAACTGTTGAACTTTTCAATGTAAATTAAATTGGACAGAGACGCGAAAATTCGCAGTTTTGCAACAGTGTATATAGAAGCCAAAAATTTAGTGTATATAAAAGCGAATCAACTACTTGGGTTATGTAAATCTAACTTTACACACGTGGATTATTTGGAGTACATACAGTACCAAATGACGTCTGAGAGCATGCGGCAAGCTGCAGCCAATTACCAGAATTTACATTTCTACACCATCAAAATTTTTTAAAGAATTAAAATTTATAAAAAGCGTCGAAAGAAAAATATCATTGCGCATCTATACAATATTCGATTTGCCTGCAGTTTGATCGTGTCCCCTTGACACTTGTTCGGTAAAATATGGATCCGGTTACTCGGCAACTATCAAACACCCAACAAACTTTAATTCTTTTTACTTTAATTAAGATTTTTTATTTAATTTGAACATGTTGGCCTTTTAAGAAATCTGTTATTTCTAAAAAAACAAAAATTATTATTTTAAACAACAATAAAATACTAGTTACGTATATCAAGGTGATAGATGATTGGACAAAAAAGGTAACTCCGAACGGCGGTTAATTGAATTAGTGCTATTGAATCGTAAAGTATTGTCGTGACTAAAACTTGCGAACACTTAGACTCAATTACTTTAATGTTATGCCAATCAAAATTTAATTCGAATGTAACTGCTTTTATAAGTTATTTGCGATTGCACACAAAATTTCGTAAAATGACTATATTTGTTGCTTACACAATAATCTTAACTCGTATTGTATCATATACCGCGCAGAATTTCCACGAACTTGGGCACGTCTGATTTAGAATATGGTGCTCTTACCATTCAGCCACTCTGCCGTATATCACACACACTTTTCAATTATATAATAACTAAAGATTCTTCGTTAGCCTTCCCTCTATGTGAAACCTATATAGCATCCAATTAGTCCTAAATTTCCATCTAGCCATCCCAAATCTGTAATTATGGAGCAAAAACCACATTATATGGGGAAATGGTACCGAAATGAACATCTATGCAATTAAACGAAAATTGGTTGCGCGGGTAGTGATAACAATTACTCTTAATCAATGTTGCTATCCTTATATAAACACCTGGACATTATGTATATACATTTGTTGGTATAAACTAAGTGTTCTATAGATTCGAAACGGCAATTCATCCAGTAAACCTTTTTCATCCTTATTACCTGGTCTACATTTTGACTAACGCAGTTGTTCTATTTCCAGTAGTGTTCTTCCTTTACCATTATATTTCGGCTGTGTTTATCGGCAGCTCTCATCAGTTGGTCCATCCTCACCAGTTTTAAAAAACCAAAATGTAGAAGACTGCCGATAACGACAGCCGAAATATTTTGGTAAAGAAAGAAAACTACTGGAAAAAACAACTGCGTTAGTCAAACCGCAGATCAGGTAATTTAGATTAATCCGTTTAAAGAACTTTATCATTCTTATAGAGAACTCATCACGTACAGTGCAGAATTTGCCGCGGATAGGGTTCGAAACTTGGCACGTTTGCCTCAGTATATGATGTTCTAACAACTGAGGCACCCTGCCGCAAACCACACACAAATTTCAGTTATATACTAACTAATGTAACTTGGTTAGCCTTTCTTTTAGGTTGAACTTATACAGCCTTTATTTAGCCCCAATTTTTCATCCTTGATATATGCAGTTCCTTCTCATTGACATTGGATTAATCTGACAATATGGTAAAAACTTAAACAATCATTGATTGTGCGCACGTGGCTAATGGATATTTAAATTAAAATTTCGAGCTAGATACGAAAATGATCTATATATATATGTATATATATGTATATATATAGTAAGTATAGTCAGTCAGACGTGCCGAAACGTTTCGATGACCTCCATGGTCGTATCAGGTAAGACGGCGAACTGCTTACAATAGGATCAGAGCCGCAATATATATATATATATATATATATATATATATATATATATATAAATGGAACGCAAAATTAAATATTCGGCTCTCAGTTCTAGTAGTCTCGCGTACATTTTACTTGGCTGTCAATTTTGGCTGCACAATTTCTATGCAGTGACAAACAGCTTTAACTTCACGTATATCTGTTATACATTTAAACAACCATTGATTGCACAGGTGGTGGTTGCAATTATTTAAAAGAAGTTTGCGAACTTGGCACAAACACCAATTTCATTCTTTAAATCAAGTTTGCGACCTTGAAGTAAACACCAATCCCACTGTATTTCCTGGTTGATCATCAGCACCGTACGACGGAAAACTGACTATCGAGAATAAAACCGCATTTCATACATATAGAAAGCAAAATTAGATATGCGATTCTCACCTCTGGTATTATCGCGTACATTGAACTTGACTGGAAATGTCGGCTGCAAAATTTCTATGCATTCACTAACATTAACTGTTTGCAGCTTTCGCCACATATACATATATGGGCAAAACAATTTAATTTCATTGTTTTAAGCGAGCGCCGCTTATCTAATAACAGGTACATTGCGGTTTGATTCTCACTAGACGGTTTGTCGACTTGGTCTGAGGATGATCATAGAAGGTTGAAACGCGTTTTATACGTTCGACTGATGATAGTTTTGCTTTTTGATGGTTATGGTAAACACGTTTCAAGTTTCATGCTTGTTTTCAAAACTAGCCACAAACGTAATGTAAACCGATGTAATTAAAGAAACGGAAATATTCAAACTCCTATCATTTTATTTCAAATTATATGCTTATGTGTGACAACAATTAATGTTAGTGTAGTGGCTTACAGTGAAACACATCTGTACATTGAAAAGTTGAAGATAGACATCTTTAATTCTCTTACACTCACAACCAAAAAGGAGATATTTATGACCACTTTTTAAAGCCCCATTCTGACATTTTATTTAAAACTGACAATATAAAATACAAATTTTGCTGAGCCTACCTCTTTTTCAAAATAGATAGCAAGACCCCTACTTTCATAAAAAGAAAGCCCAACTTTATGCCCAATTGATCCGTACAGTTATTATTTTTGGGTTGTTTATAATACTGTGTATTAGGTATTTTGCATTATCTATTAGTGGTGTTCAAATGAACAGAAGGATAAACAAAAGATAGCATGAACGGAAGGTATAATCACATTTGGATATTCGTTTATTTGCTTAGTTGCGACTCATCAGTAGGAGCCACTATTACGCCCTTTACCCACTCTATTTTCGAGTGAGGCATGTGGGAATATAGACTAAAATCTCAGCAATTAGTGAGAGCCAACTTCATGGGAGTCCCGACTTATTATGACTTGAGAGCTAACTTTCATATATATATATATATATATATATATATATATATATATATATATATATATATATATATACAGAGTCTGTAAACGATAAAAACACAATGGGTATGCGTAAGTAACCGATACCAACATTATGGATCGAAAATATATATAGTACTAAACCTATGGTTGCGCAACACCTAGTACACAATTTTGTGGTCTGGCTTTTAGGCAGCTTTGCAGAAGACTTTACATGAAGTTGACTCAATTAGTGCTTAAGTACACGTACAAATGGGAAATTGTACCGTTCAACCGTCTAACATTTATCCACCAAATAGATAGTGGTTATTGGGTACAGTACCAGTTCCATATATTCTCGATTGTGTAAATTTTCGATCAGTTTATGAGAGTTAGAGTGTTTCATGGGACAAAAGTTTCTTTCGTCTGCTTGTTTATGCATCGATCAACAATGCCACTGTCTTATTCAATTCCGCAACAATTATTCTCCTCAAATAACTAAACTCCAATACACAAACTGACAGATTTGAAACGTTAAAAATTTATTAAACAATTATTTACCTGCAAATGCATGCATAGTAATGTAAAGAAAATAGTTGCTTCACTATTAATCTGTGTATGCATTTTACACTAATTTGTACGCATACACACAATTTCGCTTCTACACATGGTTTGGAGTCCAGAGTTGTTGTGAACAGTCTACGTTAAATATGCGTCGTGGACAAACGGGTTTGCCTTTAATATTTCGTGCAGATACAATCTGGTAAATTATAATTAATTTTGATTTAGCTTATTGATTAAAAACAAATAAGTAAAATTGACAGAGGAAACATACAGCTTCAGTAATTTATGAAAGAAAATATTTTCAAAAAATCAACGGAGACAATATTAAAATAGTCAAAAATCAAATAACTACATTGAATCGTATATTATATATCAGTTGTCCACTTTGACAATTTGGTTTCCAATTAACATTTCCATGCACTATTTCTAATGTTATTATTCCAAATAAAATTAATACTTATCCATTTTGTGTATTCCTCAAAAGGGATTGTGAATTGCGTTGTACTGTCATCGTTCGAGCTAATACCGCAATTCAAGGTTGCGGAACAATTAATGACACCGGTGGGTCGTAACAAATTTGATTCATTAACATCTCGAGTTACACAGCTTGCTTGTAAATTAATTGATGGATTCTCAATGCTCCAGTCATTCTGAAGCGGTCCTTACACTGCTAGTCCGGAAATGTTGCAGAATCATGATTTTCGGATGTTTTCCAAAGTTAAGGGACTTTATTTCCTGTCCCAACTTCAGGGTTGACACTACACTCACAGAGAAATAAACTAGTGGCAAATTTGATATCCACTTTCAGGACATCTATTCATAAGTATTTTACTTCCTAAAGTATTTTTTGTCTGCCCCAACATCAGGGCTTAGTAAACATTCTCTGATACTCAATTGTGTACGCAAAGCTTCACACGCGCAAACTTATACACGATTATATGAGTACTCCGATTTAAATTGACATTAATGAAACAGATGTAAGTAAACCGTATGGATTGAAATAAACGCCTATCCGTTATGTAACGAATTTTAGATTACTTTTCCGGACACACAGAAGGATCAAAAAAATAACCATTACCTTTATATCCTAATAATCATTAGTTCCCCATTTACGAAAACTCATCTTCTTTTCAGTAGGGCATAGGGAGAGTGAGAATAATAAAAGTGTTGAAAGAAAATAGTACAAAC
>JAQBSW010011594.1:0-19523 GCA_029291075.1 Eudiplozoon nipponicum
CTAGAGCTAACAATTTGTGTAGCAATTCCTAGTGGTTACCTGGCATCATATCATTGTTGAAGCAACCAACAAGCATATTTAAGCCCAGCACTTATGGTTCATCATATTTTTGCTTAACTTGGTTCGAACTCTGTCATGCATTTCTTATCTAGCCTCGCAGAGAGGAATATTTTTTTCCTTTTTTTTCAGAGAGGAAAGTGTTGTAACGACACAAATCAATCGCCGACATATTGCGTAAATTAAATTCAAATTTATTTACGTTGCACCAATGAGAAAAAAGCGAAATTGCCGTTTAACCACGTTTAACCAATAGTGTGCAAGTAGACATATTGCATGCTATTTAAGCACGGTAATTTACCATGCAAGTCAGTTGTGGCATTTGCATTCTACCTGCTTCACGCGTGTGCGTTCTGTCGGCTGTCAATACCTACGCTGGTGATTTGATAGTTTCACCAACAACTAACTACATCCGTGACTCATCTTGTTGCGGTATACCCGGAGAGACGAGCCAATTAAGTGCAGAACCTGCAGGACGCTATCCACATCGTGATTACAGCTCAACCACGGGAGCGACAACTCAACCAGAGTCCATCCAAGGCTCTAGGACATCTTCAACTCTGAAGACTTCAGAGAACGCATTACCAGGCCCTCTTGAGGGCCCACATATCTGTAACTAATCTCTATTCAGAGCACTTTAACCGAGTTTGTAACGTCGTACGGCATTTACTTGCAGCCGGGGCGTTTACAATAGGGCTGTTTATAAAATAAACACAATCGCGCACGAGAGGCATGGGACATGCGGTGGATTATTGTTTCACAGTAGATTTATTTCGCTCAGTTGGATTATTCGCAGCCGGGAATTAATCAGGTGCAGGGATCTCCACAGCCGCTACCAAACTAATGTAGGTAAGAATTAATCTCGCAAAAGTCTCCTACAACATGATGCAAATTCGAGATCCTTCCAAATAATGTGTATTAAGAACGATAGATGGATGCAAATTTCAATACTTTATTAACAAAGAGAATCATGGCAGAACCACTCAGCAAAGCGTACCATGCAATTCAAAATCTTAACTCCAACTCTCTTATCAAAATTCATCAAGACAAGTAAAAAACTTAGACAATATGAACAACTGAACGTTCAAAAAATTCCAATATTTAAAAAAAACACAATGTTGTTTTACGAAACCAGCGATAACATCAAATATGCAAAAAATAAAGTTTGATTTGTTTTCATATGAGGACTTGATGTTCATCAAATTAATGAACCTCCACATACACTCTCATATTTTGAATGCAATTAGTTTATTGATTATTGATCCGAATATTTTTAGATTACTGAAATACTATTTATATAATCAAAGAATGAGTATTCAAAAAAACGATTTGATATCAAAATCGGAAAGTGTAAAAAGTGGAATTCCACAGGGATCAAGTTTTGGGCCAATTTTATTTAAAATCGTATTTGAACATTTGGAAACTAAGATCCTTAACGGTCGAGCTTGCAAATTCGTTGATGATTTAAAAATAATCTTTTCAATTAATCCAAAAAATGTAGAATTCTCCAAAAGTAATGTGACATTAGATTTGTATAATTTGAACAGATAAATACTGTTTGTTGCGAAGAACTAATATATATGCAAGTATGTATTAGGTTTTGCGAACCTAGTAACAAATTAGTTCAGTTGTGACCAGAAGGATAAACCAAAGGCAGCATGAACGGAAAGTATAATCTCATGCACATTCGTTTCGTGCTTACTGGCGACTCACCAGTAGGAGCCGGTATTACGCCCTTTAACCACTATATATTTACTAACACAATAGCCATAGTGTTAGTATCCTTTACAGACTCGGTATATATGTTATATAGTGTGAGTTAGCATTGAAGTCGTATTGTCGTTGACTTTAGATTATGTTCAATGCGGTTTGATCCTCGATAGTCAGTTTGCCGTCGTACTCTGATGATGATCATGGAAGGTCGAAACGCGCAGTGCGTTGCGGCTGGCGGTAGTTTTGTTATGTTGTTCGACGACTGGTTAAATACAATGGGATTGGTGTTTACTTCAAGCTAGCAAACTTGAATTAAAGAATTGTTAACACCACCCGCGCAAACAATTATTGTTAAATTGTATTGCCTATATATTTATATGTGGCGAAAGCTACAAACAGTTAATGTTCGTGACTGCATAGAAATTTTGCAGCTGACATTTCCAGTTCAATGTATGCGAGACTGCTAGAGGTGAGAGCCGCATATCTAAATTTGATTTCCATATATATTCAATGCGGTTTGATCCTCGATAGTCAGTTTGCCGTCATACTCTGATGATGATCATGGAAGGTCGAAACGCGTCGGTGCATTGCGGCTGACGGTAGTTTGTTTTTTTGTTCAACGACTGGTTATATAAAAACGGATTGCTTTTTACTTCAAACTCGTAAACATGATTTAAAGAATTGTGTAAATATTATGTTTATTTTAAGTGATGACTGTAACGCTTCAAGAGGGATATTCTTTCAAAATTTACAACAGAAGCCGGGTCAACTATTTAAATGTTTTGGCTCTGAAGATGGTCATGAATAGCATTCATCGCTAAATGCCGTGTTTGGATGAAGTGCCAGAGCAGAATCGAATGTCTTTAAAAACTGACAGCCTTTCTCTGTGTGTGTATGATTGTTCAAACCGTGGCGGAGGCGGTTGTAGAAAATATTCCATGTGAATGATGTGCAAATTATTATCAACAAGCAGAAAAGCGTGAAAGGCAAGATGGGTCAACGTTGTGTTGAGTGCCTCATCAAAGACCTACTAATAAACATATCTTTATATATAAATTGGAAGGCAAAGCTGTTGTGTCCACCTATGTTGGATGGTCCACGTACTTGGATGTCTTCGGTATTTATTATTAGCGTATCGTCTAGTCGAGCCTTAATTGTGCCTAATTCTGCAGTTAAATTGTTCATTTGAGAAGTCAATGCCTGAATCAACGTTTCCAACCCATCAGAAGCCATTTTAAATGTACGACAAATGCTTTATTTTTACTCAATTATATATAGAATTTTTCTCGCACAACGAGCATCGATTTAATAAAACAAATTTACACATTAATTACTTTATGTTCACTTCAGCTCTAAGTCTGCTTTTCTCATCGGGCTGACTGCTTCATTCTTATACGGACGCTTCTGCGAGGAATTTCTGTTGAAATACTGTCTGCCCTAGATAAGACTTTTTGTTCATTATTTGTCTTAAAGGTGGCCATTGCCACATCTTCCCCCCCTCAGGAATCGGCTTTCGCACTCTGCTTAAACGATCCAGTGCCACAGCTCGTGGTCAATCGGGAAGGCTAACAAAAACAGTATTGTGCTCTGCGTCCACCCTCTCCACGCGATACGGCCCATCATTAACAGTGCCATGGGTTCGATCTTCGCTACCATTACATAGTCGCCGACCTTTAGGCGAGTGCGTGTCGGTTGCCTTGCATAGCCTTGTCGCTGTGTGGCGCCTACATATTCAGTTAACTGTTTTAGTCGTTCCTGAATATCCGCTATGGTGCAGCGCTTATGGGATACTTGGATTACCGGTTCACCTGGAAGTCTTATGTGTCCTCCATAGACCATGGTCGTTGGAGCGAATCCTGTAACTGTTGAGACAGTAAAGCGCATGGCCCGCTCGACCAAATGTAATTTGTCTCTCCACGTTCCCGGGCTCTCGTGGCACCAGCATCGCAGTACCTCTTTCATCGTCCTATGTGCGCGCTCAGCTGTCGCATTGGTTTGCGGGTGATAAGTGGCTGTGCGGGAATGCTTTATGTCAAGGTCTTTGCACCACTGATTAAATTCTTTCGACTCAAACTGTGCGCCTTGATCGGTAACTATAACTTGTGGTGCACCGAATCGACTGAGCCATCGCTCTTCTAAGCACGTTATAATCTTTTCTGTTGTGATCTTCTTCAGTGGTACAAACTCGACCCATCGGGTAAACTTATCGACCATGGAAAACACATAGGACACGCCGCCGCGAGCTACCGGCAGTGGACCTACCAGGTCGACATGCAGAAACTCGTTCCGTGCCGTGGCATTGAAAGCAATCGGCGTGACTTTTTCTCGTTTTTGTGGTTTACAACGTTGGCATGTAGTGCACTGTTGACAATAGCTACGAATTTCTTTGGACATACCAGGCCAATACAATCGTGACTGCAATGTCTCAATGAGCCGCCCAGCGCCGGGATGTCCTAACGTTTCATGCCAAAAGGCCATTAATTCTGTTCTTATAGATTCTGGCACAAACCATTGCACTGTTTGTCCTTCTTTCCGCACCAACAGGCCGTTCTGTAGACTCAATGTTTTATATGGTGCAGATACCCCGGTGCCGTTTTTTAATTGATTAACTATTTCCTGACATGTAGCATCTCTACCCTGTTCTTCAGAGACTTTTATAAGCGGTGAAACCCGCACAGCGGAAATTCTGCTGAGCGCATCGGCCGCCGCATTCTCGATTCCTGCTCTATGATGAATTGATATATCATACTCTTCTAGTTCTTCAATGGCTCGATGTACACGTTTCTTCTCAATACATAGTGATCTCCAATGCACTAGCGCTTTGTGGTCAGTAAAGACGTCCACGTGTCCCCCGATGACAAAATATCTAAACTTCCGCAGCGCCCATTGTACGGCAAGTAATTCTTTTTCTGTGACTGTATAGTTCTGTTCCGCCTTAGTGAGTGTGCGACTTATATATTGCGCAGGACGTCCGTCAGCTTGTAACACCGCTCCTATACCAATATCTGACGCGTCTGTAACAATTGACATATTACCTACCGGGAAAGTCAAAATAGTTGCATCTATTAATTTCTGCTTGCATAGTACAAACGCTTGTTGAGCCTCCTCCGTCCAACGAAATGGTATCTTGGCACTAGTTAACTGAGATAAGGGCTGTTGTGTAACCGCCATCCCTGCGAGGTATGGTCTATAGAAATTCACCATACCAATAAACCGGCGCAATTGTTTTCTAGTAGTAGGCACCGGATAATCCCTGATAGGTTGTACATTCGAATCTAACGGCATGCATCCGTCCGCTGAGACTAAGTGCCCCAAGAACCGCACTTCCTGACCTATCTGTACCTTTTCTGGATTAAAATGTAATCGCCATTCTACAGCTTTGGCCAACATCTTCTGCAGCCTCACACGTAATTCGTGTTCAGTAGTGGCCCATATAATAACATCGTCTACGTAAGCTGTTGTACACGTTAAGTCAGACACGAACGAGTCCATCATTCTTTGGAACACTTTCGGAGCGTTTTTAAGGCCAAATGGTACCCGGGTGAATTGGAAATGACCTTGGGGTACTTGTACCGCTAACTTCCATCGGTCTTCGGGCCGCACGCCTATTTGCCAAAATCCCTGTTTAAGATCAAGCACGGCGAACCATTTGCCTCCCGCTAGCTGTAAGAACAGATCACGCAGAGCCGGCATGGGATACGGGTCCGGTTTAGTTACTGAGTTCAATTGCCTAATATCAGCCGCTGGTCGGAGCGAACCATCCTTTTTCGTAACATAAACCATCGGAGCACGAAAAACAGATGTTGACGGTTCAAGAACGCCGGCTTCTATCATTTCTTGGGTTGCACGAGTCGCTGCTGCTAATTTCTTTGGAGGAGCACCATATACTTTTGGTGGTTCGTAACCGTCATTTAGTTCTAGCCATAGCTTAAACTGTTCGACCGTCGGCCCTGGACGCTCGCTACAATCAGGCAGTTGGAATATAATGTTATATCGGGTTTGAAGATTCTTCCACCACGCAGGCAGACAACTGGTCTCCTCCTGCAATTTATGGGTACATATAGACTTTATTGAACTTATTCCCTCAGGCCGCGATAGGCATACACGTTTATTTTGACAGTCTATCGTCTTAACCCATTTTCTAATGAAATCAAGTCCCAATAAGGGCGTTTGCGTATTCGAAACAACAAAAGACATATGATAGACATTTTCATTTATTAACAACTTCGTGTCCCACTCGCCCACAGCCACCATCGATGCGCCCGATGCCTGACATAAACTTGCTTTCGTAGGTTTTACATTGTTCAATGGCCAAGTCAATGGTAGTACCGACACATCAGCTCCAGTATCCAATTGCATTATTACTGGCTGTCCGTTGAAGAGTTCTAAAAATTTAACTTTAATGAAAATTCTTACATTTGGCAATGTTTCCCACACTTCCTTTTCTTCAAAGGCCATCTGGTTCGGACCACTTTTTTGTTTGATCTGCTGGTCTTCATTCGATCTACCCATCGGAGGCACCAAAGGATTAATATTCGTGCTCTGCTCTCTCCCACCTTTATTTGTGAGATTGTGCACCCTGTTACCCCACTGCACTGGCCGTTCTCGAGGAGCAGTACATGGGTTTTGCTGACGCTTATACGTCGTATTCGTCGAAGCTGGAGTCCTTATATACTGACTTTGCTTCCAGGCCACTGGCTGTTGCCTTCTGTCGCGGAACTGCTTATTATGCCGCGAAGAATTCCAATACGGTATGTCGCTCCTGTCAGATGTCGTAACTGGACGCATGCGTGGAGATGCAGCTGCCACTTTGTTTGTCATTATGGCCGAACTTTGAAGAGCCTGAAGTCTCTCTTCAAGGCCTCCCTGGGCGCTGGATATTTCACCGTATCTGGTAGGATCCAGCAGCATGAACATGATGGCCTCATGTGGTTGCAAGCCGGGTAAAGACTCGGTAAGCTTCGAGAACCACCGCTTGATACGTGCCATGGTATCCATGGGCATCTCACCCATTAATGGCTTCAGGCTATATAATTCTAAGAACACTTCCTGAGGCCTAGCCCGGAAATGATTCAACACGCGTCTTTTGTATTCTTCATACGTGAGGTCAACCGGCAATTCCAATTTGGACTGCTACTGTCCGGTCCACTAATTCCTGCACAGCTACACGCACAATAGGTGCTTCCAATGTAAATTCTTGGGCTCGAACTGATGCTTCAAATTTTTCGAACCACAACTGTGGCCTTTCCACATCTAGTGGTGCCAACATCGGCTTAAACTCTGATGACGGTCTGAAATAACTCGTTGATTCGGCTGAAAACGCCGGCATATTTCCTCCTGATTCCTCTTCGGCGCGGTCGCCATTGTTGTGTCCACCTATGTTGGATGGTCCACGTACTTGGATGTCTTCGGTATTTATTATTAGCGTATCGTCTAGACGAGCCTTAATTGTGCCTAATTCTGCAGTTAAATTGTTCATTTGAGAAGTCAATGCCTGAATCAACGTTTCCAACCCATCAGAAGCCATTTTAAATGTACGACAAATGCTTTATTTTTACTCAATTATATATAGAATTTTTCTCGCACAACGAGCATCGATTTAATAAAACAAATTTACACATTAATTAATTTATGTTCACTTCAGCTCTAAGTCTGCTTTTCTCATTGGGCTGACTGCTTCATTCTTATACGGACGCTTCTGCGAGGAATTTCTGTTGAAATACTGTCTGCCCTAGATAAGACTTTTTGTTCATTATTTGTCTTAAAGGTGGCCATTGCCACAAAACACACATTTTTAAGCACGTGGCAATTCAGCTCAAAACTCAACGTCACAAACTTCCTCACACTGCCGCTCTTATTCACATCGACATAATGATGACCTTATTCAACTTAGAAAACAAGCAAACGCCTGGTGTTGAATTCTTTAAATCAAGTTCGCGAGCTTGAAATAAATACCAATCCCATTGCATTTAACCAGTCATCGAACAACATAGCAAAACTACCGCCATTCGCATGTACTCACACGTTTCAAACTTCAGTGATGATCGTCAGAGTTCGACGGCAAACTGATTAGCGAAGATCAAACCGCTTTACATATATATGAAAGGTAAAATAAACTATGCGGCTCTCACATCTAGTAGTCTCACATAAATTTTACTTGATGCAAAATTTCTATGCAGTCACGAACATATCGATCAAGGCCAGAAGGTTTGGATTTACTGAAGTAACATGTGTTCAGAAATTGTTGTAATTCTCAATTTCGGAGAAATATAGCATAAATTGATATCCATAATATTGGAACCATGTTCCGACTCGGAAACTATAGTGTTAGTACCATGTAACTTTTCGGCCCAATAATTTTGGTATCGGTTACCAACACAATAGCCATTGTGTTAGTATCCTTTACAGACTCGGCATATATATTACAGAGTGTGAGTTAGCGATGAAGTCGCATTGTCGTAGACTTTATATGATGTAAGATTCACTATTGCAGGTTTACACATTCATCTAGGAGATTTACCGTCCTATTATCCAACATTCTTGACCAAAATATATAATTATTAAAGGGCGTAATACCGGCTCCTACTGATGAGTCACCAGTAAACACGAAACGAATGTGCATGAGACTATAATTTCCGTTCATGCTGCCTTTAATTTATCCTTCTGCTCACAACTGAACTAATTTGTTACTAGGTTTGCAACACCTAATACATACTTGCATATATATTAGTTCTCCGCAACAAACAGTATTTAACTGTTATATATTGAATTGAATGATGTCATGCTTACCGCGAAATGTGATAACTGATATCGATCAAGGCCAGAGTGTATGGATTTACTGGAGTAACAGGTGTTCAGAAATTGTTGTAATTCTCAATTTCGGTGAACTATAGCATAAATTGATATCCATCATGTTGGTACCATGTTCCGACTCGGAAACCATAGTGTTAGTACCATGTACATTTTCGGTACAATAATGTTGGTATCGGTTACTAACACAATAGCCATAGTGTTAGTATCCTTTACAGACTCGGTATATATATTATATAGTGTGAGTTAGCGTTGAAGTCGCATTGTCGTAGACTTCATATGATGTTAGCTTCACTATTGCAGGTTTACACATTCGTCTAGGAGATTGTACCGTCCTATTATTCCACATTCTTCTACCGAATATATAGTGGTTAAAGGGCGTAATACCGGCTCCTACTGATGAGTCGCCAGTAAGCACGAAACGAATGCGCATGAGATTATACTTTCCGTTCATGCTGCCTTTGGTTTATCCTTCTGGTCACAACTGAACTAATTTGTTACTAGGTTCGCAACACCTAATACATACTTGCATATATATTAGTTCTCCGCAACAAACAGTATTTAACTGTTATATATTGAATTGAATGATGTCATGCTTACCGCGAAATGTGATAACTGATATCGATCAAGGCCAGAGTGTATGGATTTACTGGAGTAACAGGTGTTCAGAAATTGTTGTAATTCTCAATTTCGGTGAACTATAGCATAAATTGATATCCATCATGTTGGTACCATGTACCGACTCGGAAACCATAGTGTTAGTACCATGTACCTTTTCGGTACAATAATGTTGGTATCGGTTACTAACAAAATAGCCATAGTGTTAGTATCCTTTACAGACTCGGTATATATATTATATAGTGTGAGTTAGCGTTGAAGTCGCATTGTCGTAGACTTTATATGATGTTAGCTTCACTAGTGCAGGTTTACACATTCGTCTAGGAGATTGTACCGTCCTATTATCCCACATTCTTCGACCAAAATATATAGTGGTTAAAGGGCGTAATACCGGCTCCTACTGATGAGTCGCCAGTAAGCACGAAACGAATGTGCATGAGATTATACTTTCCGTTCATGCTGCCTTTGGTTTATCCTTCTGGTCACAACTGAACTAATTTGTTACTAGGTTCGCAACACCTAATACATACTTGCATATATTTTATTTCTCCGCAACAAACAGTATTTAACTGTTATATATTGAATTGAATGATATCATGCTTACCGCGAAATGTGATAACTGATATCGATCAAGGCCAGGGTGTATGGATTTACTGGAGTAACAGGTGTTCAGAAATTGTTGTAATTCTCAATTTCGGTGAAATATAGCATAAATTGATATCCATCATGTTGGTACCATGTTCCGACTCGGAAACCATAGTGTTAGTACCATGTACCTTTTCGGTACAATAATGTTGGTATCGGTTACTAACACAATAGCCATAGTGTTAGTATCCTTTACAGACTCGGTATATATATTATATAGTGTGAGTTAGCGTTGAAGTCGCATTGTCGTAGACTTTATATGATGTTAGCTTCACTATTGCAGGTTTACACATTCGTCTAGGAGATTGTACCGTCCTATTATCCCACATTCTTCACCAAAATATATAGTGGTTAAAGGGCGTAATACCGGCTCCTACTGATGAGTCGCCAGTAAGCACGAAACGAATGTGCATGAGATTATACTTTCCGTTCATGCTGCCTTTGGTTTATCCTTCTGGTCACAACTGAACTAATTTGTTACTAGGTTCGCAACACCTAATACATACTTGCATATATATTAGTTCTCCGCAACAAACAGTATTTAACTGTTATATATTGAATTGAATGATATCATGCTTACCGCGAAATGTGATAACTGATATCGATCAAGGCCAGGGTGTATGGATTTACTGAAGTAACAGGTGTTCAGAAATTGTTGTAATTCTCAATTTCGGTGAAATATAGCATAAATTGATATCCATCATGTTGGTACCATGTTCCGACTCGGAAACCATAGTGTTAGTACCATGTACCTTTTCGGTACAATAATGTTGGTATCGGTTACTAACACAATAGCCATAGTGTTAGTATCCTTTACAGACTCGGTATATATATTATATAGTGTGAGTTAGCGTTGAAGTCGCATTGTCGTAGACTTTATATGATGTTAGCTTCACTATTGCAGGTTTACACATTCGTCTAGGAGATTGTACCGTCCTATTATTCCACATTCTTGACCAAAATATATAGTGGTTAAAGGGCGTAATACCGGCTCCTACTGATGAGTCGCCAGTAAGCACGAAACGAATGTGCATGAGATTATACTTTCCGTTCATGCTGCCTTTGGTTTATCCTTCTGGTCACAACTGAACTAATTTGTTACTAGGTTCGCAACACCTAATACATACTTGCATATATATTAGTTCTCCGCAACAAACAGTATTTAACCATTAACTGTTTGCAGCTTTCGCCACATATACATATATAGGCAATACAATTTAAACAATAATTGATTGAGCGGGTGGTGGTAACAATTCTTTAAATCAAGTTTGCGTGCTTGAAGTAAACACCAATCCCATTGTATTTAACCAGTCATCGAACAACATAACAAAACTACCGCCAGCTGCAACGCACTGACGCGTTTCGATCTTCCATGATCATCATCAGGTCTTTCGAGATCATGCTCCATCCGTTCTGGCGTTCCGCTGGTTTAACTTCTCTGTCCTTCACTTTTTAATCCTGAACTTTGATAAATTTGGGTTGAGGATACTCAATTCAAATTTTTCAAATATTCCAATAAAATGGTCCTGTTATCCCAGGCTGTCTGGTATCACCAATCACCCAGCTGCTGTCCTTACTGCACACTCAACTGTGAGAAATTTATCTCAAACATATCCCACATAAAGCTTGTTTAATTAAACTTTGCCCTAAAATATAGATCTCTTCAAATCACTCCCTAGACATTAAAACTATCGATTATATCGAACATTTAGGTTTAAAATTCTCCAACTCACTGGACCTATCACTACACTTCAACCAAGTTCCATCCAAACTTTACAAATATGTTTCAGGACACATAACCCTTTCTTAAGTCTTTTCCCAGTTAAAAACTGTTTTTTGCCGAGAACTAATATATATATATATATATATATATATATATATATATATATATATATATATATATATATATAAATGATTGCAACATAAATAGGTGTTGCAAAACTAGTAACAAATTAATTCAGTTGTGACCAGAAAGATAAACCAAAGGCAGCATGAACGGAAAGTATAATGTAATGCACATTCGTTCCGTGCTTACTGGCGACTCATCAGTAGGAGCCGGTATTACGGCCTTTAACTACTATATATTTTGGTAAAGAATGTGGGATAATAGGACGGTACAATCTCCTAGACGAATCTGTTAACCTGCAATAGTGAAGCTAACATCACATAGTCTACGACAATGCGACTTCAAGGCTAACTCACATTATATAATATATAAGCGAGTCTGTAAAGGATAATAAAACTATGACTTTTGTGTTCGTAACCAATACCAACTTTATTGTACAGAAAAAGGTACATGATACTAACACTATGGTTTCCGTGTCGGTACATGGTACCAACATGATGGATATCAATTTATGCTATAGTTATCGAATTTCTCTTACCCTTGCCCACATACGTTATGCGTTATTGTGTATTCTTAATCCAATCCTGCCATTTATTAAAATATACATTTTTTCAAGGCCACAAGTGTATTTAACTCACTACCCGCGGAAATAAGAGCATTAACACACAATGAATTTAAGAAGACGGTTAATCATCATCTCCGTAATAGAGTCTACAGAGACAAGTTGGACTGGCAATGCAACCAGCTCCTCTCTCACTCATAATATACCTGGACGTCATTCGATAAACTAATGGCTTCTAACTCAGCTTTTGTTATGGTTGAAAATTTTTCAGAGTTTTGATTGTGCCATTTGCTCACAAAGGACTATTGATAAGCCTTTAAATTTTAATTGTTATTTCCTCTATTTCAGTTTTAACAGATTATCATCAGACTATTGAAATCAAATTCTGCCGTTTGCTGCCTCGTCAGTACATTAAATGGAATGCTATACAAAAGATGCGCTAAGTTTGTATTCCATTGTGGACAGAAATATCGGCGTTTTTCACGGATTCGTTCAAATCGATATTATCCTAGTCAACGGTATCTTATGTTTTGTTATTTACGAGGGGCTACACGTTAAGCGGTACCTTCTTTACCCATTTTGTACCAGCCCCATAGCTATATTTATTGATAAGAAATTGCTATTCAATATATCAGAGATTGTTAAATAATTCTATTTTTAATTTGAACATTAATTTTTCAATTTCCTGGACGATGTTCCTTGTTGCCAAATAAAGGATTATTGTTTTATTATTAAAACTCAACGCATCATCTCATTTTTGCAAGTCTGCTTAATCTGTCATAGATTTTTATTAATTTTTGCAAAGTAACCCTTCCACATCCACACGACGAATTAATTTAACAAAACTTAGTGTGTTTAATCCGTAATAATAGTTTTTCAATTATTGCAAAAATTACAATTCAAAAGTCATATCAAATAATTCATTCAATTTCAGCTGCAAATTACGACAGTTCAATCTGTGAAAGCAGTTTTTAGTAAGCGTTTTGTTATTAGCACATAAAAATTTCAGGACATGTAAGTTTTAAATTAAAATTTTCTATTGAAGTTTCTGTGTGTTTTTGTATTTATTCTAAAATAATAACTTGTAAGATATTTTCAAATATGAATAGGCTCAAACCTAAGCTAGCACATTATAAATTTATCAGTCTATTATTTTATGAAATAAAGCTTTCCACATTAGATAAATTCCTTTTACTTTGCACTAAAATCATTGATATATTCGCCTTAATAAAAGCACAAGTTGATGAAAGCACGAATCAACATTACCGTATAAACAACAATCGAGATTTATCGACCTTCTTGTCGTTATTCTCAAGAACATTGGCACTACAATCAGCAAAAGTACATTTACTCATGTTGAAATGACTTTCACTATTCGGCAATTATAACAAGCAGGTTTTAGTGTCAATTCATGACTTAACACAAGCCACATCAAAGAAAAATGCATTTACTTCATTTCCAAACGATAGAGTGAACGTCTAAACACCCACTTCTGATTTACATTTTGACCAACCGGCCTGCATATATGACCAAGAAATACAAAGTGAAGTATGTTGCACCTCTCATATTTTTATTAATCTGAGAGAAATTTATCATACACTTAGATGCATCAGTTTTATTCCTCAAGAGTGTCTCCGATTCCGAGTTCATTTTTGAGTTATTGCTTTCAATAGCCAAATGTAAGCCCATTCCCACCTAAGGTTGCATGTGTCAGTGTGTTTAATAGAGATTAACGACGAAAATTTTCTCAGGTCTTTATCGTTACCAGATCTCGCACTACATTTTAAGTCAATGTTTGCTGCTAAATTACAAGCTTATTGTTGATCTATCAAATCAAATGATCAATGACCCCTCCACCGGACTTTAAAATTTTGGACTCCAGTTTCGGAAAGATTGATTTTATACGCCATAAAGCCAATTCTGACGCACTTTTGACAGAAATATCAATAGCTCTTAACGAACACCAATCATTGTTCGAATCAGAACTACATGCCAATAACACGATGTACCGTATGAACACAACAGGACAACTTATTACATTTAAGAGGATTCAATTACATCCTGCAAAACTCAAATTATATTATAAGAATGTATTATCAAACAATCAAAAAGTTTTTGAGTATCCAGATTTCACTTGGTCTCAAAAGCTAACGGAGCGTAAAAAGCGTACAGGTAAAATCTCAAGTCAAATTGTGTTATAAGAGCAGATTTATTCCATATTTCTACTATAAATCCATTTCTCAAAATCACAGTTTTGACAGTGATCGATCTTAGACAAGTCTACCACCATATTATGTTAGCAACATAAGATACAAAGAATACAGATTTATTGCTACTTTTGATTTATTTGATTAAATGTGGTGTCTTGTGTGCTACTAAGATATTTCAGTGGTTCATGGGCAATATACTGCGTGCCGACATCTTCTACGGCATGCCATATCTTGGTTAAATAATGGTCTTTAGTTCAGACCTAAACTGTCACGCGAAGCATTTTTGAAATGTCCTATCACACTTAGAAGATCGTAGATTTAAAATAAATTACGATATAAAGTAAATTTATTCTACATTAGTTGATTCTCTTTAGCATTTTATTAATTTTTTGCCTTCTAAATCTAATTCGGTCAAGAATTTTGCGTCACCAAATAATGAATGATTTACAGAAAACCTTTCGAGATCTTATCTACAATCGCAAGATCCAAATTGTCCTTTTTCTGTCAAATTTTGATTATCCGTGTCATGTCTTCTTCATGCGTAATAGTAACTCTTTAATTCAATGTAATCATATTCACAATATATTTAGCAATATCGATTTCTTTTTTCCAAAGCCATATGTTTATTTAACGCACTACTTGCGGAAACTAAGCTTTTTTCTAGCACGAGTTTAAGAATACGTTCACATACCTATCTTAGACAAATTATAATGTAAGAACTCTGATTAGAAGCGCAACTGATTCTTCCTTTACTCGTAATACTCTATTATTATTCCTTATCTTTAGGGTTTCCACAAGATTCTGAGTTTTAAATTACTTCTCGCCTAGAAAATCTTGCTAACGAATCGTAAAATCACATATGAAAACAGCGATATTTAATATTCTTTTTTCATGCTTTCAATATTCCATTATTCTTCTATAAGTGGCTCCACTAAATCTCTTAATTTATTTTAGCTACCTAACTTAAATTTAAAATATACGACGAAGAAAACTGACGATCGATATCTAAAGCTTGTTCTTCCTCACCTTCTAACAATGTCTCAAATTCGTTCCACAGAAGGCAGCAAGTCCGGCATACGACACTGTTATTTTGACACTTCAGAAGATTTACTGTAGTTAATTTTATCCTAGTCAATTGAAACCTGCCTCTTTTCGGAAGGAACTAACACGAAGTTGCTGAAAGCAATTTTCTTTCTCAACTTCTTACAGCCTTATATTTGAATATTTTGCGATCACCATTTCACTCAACTGTGCATAATCCTACTTTCGAATTGTATCATGCCTTTTTCAAATGTTGGGCCAGTTAGCCTTCATTGCCAAATAACAACTTATAACTGTTTAAAATTAATATTGCAGAAATGCCATTATATTTGCTATTTAAAAACAGAAAATTCCAAAAGCGTTCCAATATCTTTTAAAAAATGTCCTTGTTTGTGAAACCAGCGGTAACTACAAACGAAGAGGCTCCAGCCCTATAAGCAGATGAGAGCCACATGGACAGCAAGTCAGATTCAGTCTTCGTGTACCCAAAGAGTCTGAAAAGATTGTTTTCTCTCACATATCTATCAAATTCATGTCTACGGCTTCTCAAATTTGAGGCTAGCCTCCATGTTCATCGCACCTAAATATATAATAAATTAATCAAGTAATATGCGAAGAACGGTGTACATCTTACGCAACACTACACCCGAATATTTAACCTGGAAAGAGTTTGGACGCAAAAAAACTAAATTATTAAATTTCTTGTTCCTTAAAAATGCAAACAGTATTTATTTTTGTCAGGGGAAATATCTTCTCTAAACTAATGACCAAAAATAAAAATTGATTAATTTTTATACTTTAACAGGTTGGAAAAGCGCAACAACCGGAATGGCCGTGCTCGTGGATTTCTAGAATTACTTAATTTTTAACTGAGATCGGGTTTCATTTTGTTTTCATTTTTAGATTTTCTAGATTTCTCGTCTGATCTCACCTCTGCGAACCACTTGGAATTTAATCACATATTTTGCTGGAATTTCTTTACATATAATAAGGACTTACTTTTATCTTGTCGGAATTTTTTTATAACTTATCCTTTATTTCTCTCTGTTTCTCTATCACAATCATTCATAATGAACCCGACTTTTTCGCCAGCATCCATTAGCCCTTTAATCCAGAAGCTACTTACCAATCTCACTGACCTCCAGAAACAGATGGCAGATGTCAATGGATTGCTAGAAGCTTTATCGGGTAATCTATCTATCTCCACGTTGCAGCCACATTAATTGTGCCAAGCTGATGATTTCTTGACCGGTGTTGCGCAGATGGTTGCTTTACGAAATCACAGTAAACACAACCTCTTCCTTTGGTCTACACACTCCCCACTCTCTTAGGATGACCTGGCTTCATATTTAATCAGTCATTTGGGAGACAACTTTTATCATCTCAAAGAGGTCTCCCCCGGCAAAGATCGTGCTTTGTGGTTGCTTTCCACAAAAGGCTGTCCAAAGATGAATTCAGTCAATTGAAATCTCGATCACCCTTTATATCGGCAGGCAAAGTCAAATTAAAGCGTGATTACACTTTACTTCATAGAACTGCAGAACAAGCGCGGACCTCTCCGCCAGACACGGAGAAACGCCGGTCATTTTACGGAGACATCCTCGGTGAGGCTCCTCCCTCTGGACCCATCATGTTAACTACCTCTCGATTTGAAGGTCTCTCTTCATCACTAGCTCAACCAGCGAGACCATTCCAACCCAAGAAGCGCAAGCTTTACTGCGTCGTCGTGGCCGACAACGCCACACCCAACAACAGCCATCTTCCTCCAATCTCCAGGACCAGTAACAAATCCTTAATTCATGTCGTTATCACGACCGGTGAAGATGTCCTGAAGCCCACAACACGATAGAACATCACCAACCCGCGAGCCATCGATTCTTCCCTAAAAACTTTCGCCTCCAATCTCCCTGATACCACACAGGACAGTCGTGACTCTGCCTCATTCAGATCTTGTCCCCTCCCACTCCCTCATCACTGCTCCCAAGTAACCCCATGAGCTTAGATAATTCGCCTCCGTCCTGTTTCAATTCTTCAAATTACCGCACCCACCTGATAACAGCGAGACTAAAGAAATCCAGATCGATGCTGACCACTCCATTCTCCTTAAAAAGCGGTCAGTTACCCTAATGAGCCCGAGATCTCGCTCCGGCCGTCAGCGGAAAGCATCTGCCCGCTTCTCTTCCCCGGTCTAACGGGTCTCTTTCAGCAATTCTTATCAATTTTAGATCGCTTAAGCCAAAAATTAAATAAAAGCGACCATTTTTGTCCACTAACGAGCTAGACATGTTCCTTCTTGTTTAAACGTGGCTGTCATTTTCCGTTCATAGCGATGATCTTTTCCTCATCAATGGCTACACTTTCATTTGAAGTGACAGAATGGCTGGTCGTGAGGTTGGTCTTGCTGACTTTGTCCGTCCCTCTCTCATGCCTAAACGTCTTTCTACATCGAACTCGCTAGGATTCGAATTCTTTTTGTTTCAGCTACTGATTCTAGACCAAATTTTATCCGTTTGCTTTGTCTACAGACCCCAAACCTCTCAATAATTGATGACACCCGTGGGGCTCAACTACTATCCACTTTCTTCTCTCAACACTCCGATCATTACATCGTTGTGGATGACTTTAACCTTCATCTGGCATACTGGCATAATATAACTACGGAAACTCACCCGTTGATTCGGCTCAATGAGGACAAATTTCTAAGTCAATTTATGCACTTCCCTATACGAGGGAACAACCAGCTTGATTGTATCCTCTTCAACAAAAACTTGACCAATGTTCAGTCTCGGAAGATCTTTCCTAATCTCGACCACTGTCAGGTATCTTTCCTTATTCCTCTTTTATCCTCTATCCCTAAAGAGAGCATTCAGACTTTCAGGCGATTCACCAATTGGGAAGAATTTAGTCGACTCTGTGACGCCGTTTATTGGTGTGATATTATTCTCCCAGATAAACTCTCTTCATGCTTTTCCAATGTTCATAACATCTTATCATCCCACTTTACTTCTGCCACCTCTATTAAACACATTCACGCGATACACAAGTTGAACGCCTTGTTTAATGCACACGATAACCTTGCACGCATTTCTAGATTACGCACAACATCACTTGATCGCGCTCTCGCTCTCCGACGTATTGACGAGCACATTAAACATGTAATCAACAAACAAGCGCTTCACATAGAGAGACGCATCCGCACAGTGCCCAACTCTTGTAAAATGCTCACATTCATCAAACACCAATTATTATAAAAGTCTAATACCTAATACATAAACTTCTCTCGGTCGCACGACTCCAGCTTTTATACTCGTTCTCCATTCCCACTGCGCATGCTGAGCTGCTTGACATCAGAGACGCTGAAAGACTACGTTGGTTCATTATTTCGTCAGCCTTCGTCGTTCAAGCAAACAAAGATATAAAATCTAAACACCAATTTGTTCAGTAGGGTTTCCGTGTCAGGATGATTGCACTTCTTGGCTGAAATCTCTTATCTCTGCTCGCTGATTTTATCAACCGATGCCTTGAAACTACCAATTTTCCCCCGGAATAGCTTAATTCGACGATCTCTCCTATCCCAAGAAGTGGCAAATCGTCAATCTCCTCGTTCAAAGATCTCCGCCTTATTTCTATCGTCCCTTTTACTAAAATTTTGGACAGGGTCTAGTATAACGTAATCTATCCTTTCAACAAGTCTCGAGATAACTTCTACCTCCTCAACGATCAAAACGGCTTCCTGAATGGCCGCTCCTCTTCCACTACATTAATCAGTGTCCTTGATCACTGTTACTCCTCTCTCTCTCTAAATGTCATGAATTCACTCTGCTCTTGCTAGATGTTTTTAATGCCTTTGATTCACTGTCGTTCTCGGCATTTGAATCCGCCTTGTTAAACAGTAGTATTAGCGGCAAAGTCCTCAATCTTATCAGTTATTATCTCCGACACCGTTACAAAACTGTAAAATTCGAAAATGGTCGCTCAAGGTCAGCCTTTATCCAATATGGAGTTACCCAGGGCTCCGTAC
>JAQBSW010011595.1:0-19521 GCA_029291075.1 Eudiplozoon nipponicum
AGTTACTAACACAATAGCCATAGTGTTAGTATCCTTTACAGACTCGGTATATATATTATATAGTGTGAGTTAGCATTGAAGTCGCATTGTCGTTCACTTTAGATTATGTTAGCTTCACTATTACAGGTTTACACATTCGTCTAGGAGATTGTACCGTCCTATTATTCCACATTTTCTACCAAATATATAGTGGTTAAAGGGCGTAATACCGGCTCCTACTGATGAGTCGCCAGTAAGCACGAAACGAATGTGCATGAGATTATACTTTCCGTTCATGCTGCCTTTGGTTTATCCTTCTGGTCACAACTGAACTAATTTGTTGCTAGGTTCGCAAAACCTAATACATACTTGCATAAGCATCGTATAATTTGGAAAAGACAATTCATTCAGTTGACCGGCATGCCTGTTTCGTAGTATTTAAATCAATCTTGCGAGCTTGAAGGCAATGCCAATCATTTACAACTAGTCGTCGAACAAACACCAAAACTATCACTAGTCACATCGTACTGTGGTATTTTGATGGTAAACTGACTATGAGGATCAAACTGCAATTTATATATATATATATATATATATATATATATATATATTAAATAATGCTGTAAACTAACCTATCTTAGCTATGTCTGTCTTTGTTTTACGCAATTTATAATACCTTTTGCGTAACATCATGTGGTGTATCATCGCTTTCATTGTGAGTGTGTCCGCAATTGATGGGTGTGTGGTATTTTGCGGCACAGATTATTTTTAAAGGCCTATTTGTAATGCTTGTGTTCCAGTTCAATTTAATTTCTTTTTGAGTTACTTTCTGTGCGTTTAAGCAGGAGTTAAGCTTATAAATTGCAATAGCTTCAAATGGCAGAAGCATTTTTTCCGATTTTGCTTTGTACGGAACTGAAAAATTGTTACTACTAACAACATGACATGTGAGTAGTACAGGTTCACAAATTGGTGATTTGTGTTTAGAAGCTGCACTCCTATTTAATAATTTTTAATGGAGATGCTGATTTATTCTAGTTTCGAACCTCTTCTTTGATTTGCCGATATACTGAGCGTTACATTAAATTCTGTAATAAATGCATTTTTGTCCTCTATGTCGATTTCTTGTTTAGCTTCGACCTTCGAAATAATTCTGTCTCGAATCTTCGTTGTAGAATTTTCTAATTTAGCTGTAGTATCGCGGTGTATCTCTTCGTGTTTAAATTTTTTTTGTTAAATACTTGTGACATAGCTTGACTATAGTCCGAGAGTTGTTTAACACTACGTCTGCCTCATTGTCTGGCTTCGTGAGTCTGATTTGTCTGTTCCTCTGTAGCTTATTTAGTTACTCCATATGCCCTCTAGTGACCAGTTTATTGATTTTGAATGTGCGCAAATATGGACCATAAGTACTTCGGAGTTCTGATTTAAAGAGCAAGATGTCGTTGTACTCTGTTGATTTGTGTTTGATAGCATTTTTTGCAGAAAAGTTGATGACATATGTATGAGTAGTCCTCTTGGACAAGTCTTAGTAAACGTGTATATGTATCATTTAGAAACAAGTTGATTAAAACAATTTATCAACGGAGCTCTTACTTACGCACGCTACGTTGACGATACCTTCATGTTCGTTGAAAAGAATGAAAATACAAATGCACTGCTACATCACATAAAGAAGATAAACCAAGCAATGAAGTTTACGATAGAAGAAGAACAGGACGGATACCTTTCCTAGATGTAGGAATAACAAGAGGTGAAGAAGGTACCATCTCTAGGTTGGTTCACAAGAAATCAATCTGGACTGGGCATTATATCCATTATTCCAGTAGTGTACCAAGGGCGCACAAATGGATCCTCATAATCAATTTTGGCACACAAATGTGCAGGATTTGTTCACTGAAGAACACTGAATTAGAGCTAAACTTGTTTCGCGAAACGTTGAGAAATAATGGCTATCCTGAATGATTTATCGAATATAATTTGAGGCAATGCAATAAAATCGAGACCAGTTTGGAGGAAAGCAAAATACCTCACGGATTAATGCTAAGTGTTTCCTTTGGTGGTGATTATCCAGCTGAGACCTTCAAGAGCAAAGCTCAATTTCCGTCAATAATGGTGAGATTTGTGTTCAACACAACAAAACTTAAGTGAATTAATGAAACAGATAGCCTCTCTGTAAAGTCAAATCCTTTATCTGTACCTGTAACGTTCAGTAAATTGGCAGATCAAAAAAGAGGCTCGTAACTAGAATAAATCAGCATCTCCCTAGAAAATTATTAAAAAGTGGTGCAGCTTCTGCACAAAATCAGCATTTTGTAAACATGTACTAATATTAATATTATTATTAGTATATTTACCATTATTAATATTATTATTGTTATTACTGTTATCAATGTAGTTAATGTATTATTAATATTAGTATTATTCATTATTAATATTATCCTTACTAATTTATCTACATTTTGGTTGTAGCTATTGCTTATGTTTTGTTGTTTTGTCATTGTTCTTGTTATTATTATTTTTTGCTATTGTTACTATTATCACTATTTTTTCCTTTATTATTTTTATTACGATTATTGCTATTACTATTATTACAATTCGTCTGCATTATTATTACTATCATTATTATTACTATTAATGTTATTACTATTCTTTCTACTATTACTATTATTAATTTTCTTAGATTGTTTAATATTTTACCATTATTATTATCATTATCATTATTATTCTATTAATCATACTTTTTATTTTGGGGTAATAATATTTTAAAATAAAACCATGCTAAAAAGAATGGAATTGGTCGCAAAATAATCAAGATGACGATAGTAACATAGACAATATATATAATCGAGGTTCGTGGACATATACATTACATATAGCATAGGCTAAGTACAATTCACAGCTAGTGGACGTCGGTAGCACTGGATGCTTGATTTTTCTTTCTCGAATCTACCGAATCCTCTCCTGTGTAGCCATAATCCGTTACTATTCTTTCTTGACTTACAGTCGCTACTGCTTGTGAAATTAATGCGAACCGCTTAATTTAGTCGTTGTTACTATTTAACATTTATGTTCAGGCTCACTTGCATCACTATACAGGCGTGGTGGGATTTGACGCTGACTTGTTCACCGAGAGTCATGAACAATTGAAACAGTTGACAGCTGATTATACCGAGATGGATCGTGTAGCTGTTGAAGCAAACAGAGCGGGCTATGCAAAAACTGCGCCACGAATTCGTATTGCTGACTAATTAAAACTTCTTTCCGGTACCTTGGCTTTAAACAATGATAGCTTGAAGGACTATCGGTTTTTTCATACTAACATTATTTTAGTTTATCTCAACGTATAGTGGCTGTGTTCTGCAAGTTGTCATGATTAACAAAAAGATAATGTATTATTTTTAATCGGGATACATTTTGTGTATATATTTCTCTTTTAATAAATTTATCATTTTCTAATTGTTTTTTTATTTCATTAAATATGGTTATCTTCTTTTTATTAGAATTTTATTGATATACCGTTTAATCACACTAGCCTTGACGCTACGTTTTGCTTATCTTTATTTGGCATTACAGTGAATTTCTCAACATTTATCTTCCAAGTTGACAGAAGAGTCTTCCTGGAAAAAGAGTTGCAGTTGAGTATTTGAAGTTATATTTATACATATTTTGTGGTTTGATAAACAGTACCTGGATTTTGGTCTTATTGTTATAATGAATATGAAAGTTCGAATAATACCAATATGAGTAACTGAGTTAATTCGACTAAAAGTTGCGACTAAAATAGCAATTAGGGTAAGCATTACTTAATTAAATAGTGACTGTCTTAGTGATGATAAGTGTTATTTTTGTTTACTTTATTTTTTCTAAATAGTTAAAAATAAAATATAGTATTTTGCAAATCCTACAGTATAGTACTGATCGTAGTTTTACTGAAATGTACGACCAGTCAATTTATCGAGCAAGGCCAGAGTGTATGCATTTGCTGGAGTAACATGTATTCAGAATTAATTGTAAATCTCAATTTTGGTGAATTTTAACATACCTTGAAATAAATTTTGTTTGTACCACGTACCAACTCGTTAACCATAGTGGTTGTATCTTTTACAGGCTCGGTATATATTATATATAGTGAGTTGTCCTTAAAGTAGCATCGTCGAAGACTTCACGTAAAGCTAGCTCCAATACTGCCGGTTTACACGTTCGTATAGGATATTGCGCCGTCCATTTGTCTCACATTCTTCACAAAAATATATGGTGGATTTCGGGCGTAATGCCGGCACTTACTGATGAGTCGTTAGGAAACACGAAAGGTATGTGCACATCGGATTATACTTTGTGTTCATGCAGACTGATTTAACCTTCTGTCCATATTTGAACTAATTGCTTACTAGGTGCACAACACCTAATATACAATTGCATAAATATTAGGTCGCTCATGCAAATAATGTCTAATTTATAGAATTGGTGGTCGTTTCAAGTCAGAACTTTTGAGTAAAACTATAGGCTAAGATGTCATGCAAATTGAAAACGTTAGTGTATTGAAGCATACCTTTGTTCATACGACACAGTTAAAAGCGTCCTTTTCTTTTCTCCAGATCTCAACTTGTTTGAAATATCTTTTTTATATGGTAAATTAAGTAAAGCACCAAATATTTTGTTTTAGTTTTGATCTAGCGGCAACTGAATGGCCTTTTTAATCTCAGTTTATAAACTTGATTAATAACCAAGTTACATAAATTATTGCTTATACATAAAAATAACTAAACATAAATGTCTACATGATAGACTTATTGTTGGTCATTTAACTTACATGTAACAGTACTATTATTTTTTGTATCTGAATATTTGCTAGGCCCCGTTACAAATAACGAATGATTCATTGCGCGAGTCTTGATATAAATGGTTTAAATCAAGATTGCGAGCCTGATATTAACACCAATCCTATTATATATAGATTTGTGAATTTAAAATAAGCATTGTAAACGTTATCAAAGGCGATTTGACCAGTAGACTGGTTTCCTCTTGTTTGGAAACTATTGAACTACTGTCCAAAATTTTGCCGTGGACGGAGCTCAAATCGGAGCAGATTTGTTTTGGAAATCGTGGCGCTATCCTCTGCGCCAACCTGCCACACACTACGCAATTTTCACTTTTAAACTAAAAATATAAAACAGTTACTAAGCTTGGCACCGGAGTTACCTTGTGACTCCAGGCGAATCGGCATTTGCCAAAGATTCTAAAAATATTGGAATTGTTGCAGCTGCATTTGATAAGTAGTACAAACCAAACTGTAGTCTTCTGTCTATTGCTCTAAGCACCAAACCTGTGGTTTAATATTTAAGGTACTTTAAGATATGCTTTATGACTTTGAAGCGGGTAAGTTAAAAAGTTACAGTTGCAGCCTACTGAACGCCACGAGTAGTGTTTACGAGCTGTCCGGTCCAATCCGATCGCTTTTTTATTTTCCATCAACGTGGCGCCGAATTGTAGGACGCCAAGACACTGTTTGAAACAGCTTCTTACACATGGTATCTGTCAGGTTATCGAGATAATTCCGTTGGATAGGTGGTAATCGCCGTTATTTTCTTGGGTTGATGAAAATCGATGAAACTTTTTCCGCTTTAGTTTCTGTTGGAGACAATTAACCTTTCTCATTCTCTGATACACATATGCCTTTGAAAAGTATAATTTCGATTTTTTCCTGAAATTTATTTGCATGTGGTAGAAACTTAGTGTACATAAAGTGCCATATAGATTTATAGTTTAAAATGCTTAGACTATTTTAAGAACTTCTACTATTTAATGTTTATTTTATACACTCGATGCAACCGGTGTAAACAATTGAAGTTAACAACTTTTTGCTTGTATATGGTCTTAATTAAAAGCGAGTTTGACTCAGAGAAGAATAGGTAATCTTTTCAGTCTGTCCCCAGTTATGAAATCTGGTCTTCTTAAACCATTACCTTCTAATTTTTATTGTATCCTGCGAAACAAAAATATTTTAGCATGAACAATTATCGCGTTATAATTTTAAACATTATTATTATATTGGAACCTTTGGAAACCGTTATGAATATTAAACGAATATTGGTTACGGCAAATTCTGGCCAGTACTTGATGAATTACCAATAAGGACGAAACTGGTCTACCAAATGAATTGCCTTTTCTACACTATACAATTCTTAGTTTCTACTGACAAAATGTAAGTACTTAATTGGTCAGGTGCTTATTTCAAGATCGCAACCTTGATTATAATAATAATCCTTTCAAATATTGTCGGCAGAGTTTTTGCTGAAGACGCGAAATGTAAGTGTTTAAGTGTTGCTGGAATCCCGCAAATTCAATGTTGCCCTGTACAGCTTAGCGTCTGGCAATTGTTTCTGGGTGCGTACATCTTAGAGATAGTACCAACAATTTGTCCCAAATCGCCAGGCTAGTTATGTGGCAATTTTTGGCATGGATTCGGGGACTTTACTTGCCAATATGGAATAATCACGTGAGCCAATTTAGCTACATCTTCGGCTCAGACTGGATGAAACTAATCGTGGATAAGCCGATTTTTGTTTGTTGAAATCGCATTCTTCTGAGCTCAATTTTCCATCAAATCTTTGGTGCTATATTATTGCATGATTTTCCGAAACTACTTAATTCCCGAGATGTCCTGTCTTCATTTTGCATTGCATTTCTAAATATTATCTTTTGCTAGTGTAACTCTTCATATTTACATGACTTTAATGCCATCTGACAATTTTGGAATAAATAATTTTGTAATTTTGTTTCCGTCGTCTAGCCAAAACTAAGTTCCACTGATAAATTAATTTATTTTGATTGGTGTTTTGTATTCTATGAAGTAAGAAATCGTAAATAGTGTACAGTTCGATTAAGTGATTTCAGGAATTTTCTTTACGTTCAATAAATTTCCACCTTATTTTTAAGCGGGTAAGATTGATTGTCCTCATATTCAGTTTGAAAATCGGGTCTGGCTTTTTTCCTCACAACGACGGAATAATTTGTTCGGTTGATATTTCGACATTACCTGCTGAAAAATGTTTTTACTATATTGGGACTAGTTTAAGTATCAAGATCACAGCCTTGATTTGAATAATTGTCTGCTGTCTGTTTTCTTTACGGCCACGCTCAATTTAACCAACAAATAACTAAAAAACGACACAAATTGTCACATAGCTGATGGAAGAGTCTTATATATATATATATATATATATATATATATATATATATATATATATATATACTTTTTTGTATTTATTTGTTATTTGTGTTTATAATTTTTTATGCATGCATGTAAATGTGCCATATGTGCTCCACCTAATGGAAAATTAGACTAATCAAGTTATATTATTGAGTAACTGAAAATTGTGTTTCATGTTGTGTGCGGCATGGTGGCTCAGTGATTCGAGCACCAGATTCCGAGGCAGATGTGCCCATGTTGGAGCCCTGTCCGCGGCAAATTCCGGCCAGTACCTGATGAGTTCTCAATAAGGACCAAACCGGTCTACTGGATGAATTGCCTTTTCTACACTATACAATTCTTAGTTTGTACTGACATATGTGAGTAATTAATGAGTCAGGCGCTTATATCAAGATTACAACCTTGATTTTATCAGGGTTTCATATTGACGTATTTAATGAGTAAACAAAGAAATTTGGAATATGTTGTTCTAGTACTTGGGAAAATAGAATCAAGGACCCTTGGAGTATTACGAAATTCTTTACAGCACCCTAATCTATGCAACTTTTTCTGAAGCCGGGCAATCGTAAGTTGATAATGTCAGAAAATTATTGATTGAACAGGCGATAAACGTAATTCGTAAAATAAAGCTTCTGTGTTGGGATAAATATTAATCAAATTGTGTGTAATCTGTCGGACAATATGAAAAACCGTTCTTCACATTTAAATTATCCACGGCTTTCTTTCGAGGGTGGTAGACTTGCACTATCAGTTCCGCAAAGATCTGATTAATTCGCATTTCCAAATACACATTGAGTTCGTCTGATTGGTGGCTGGATGCCGATTCATCCCCTCACTCCGAAGGCTTCCAGATCACTCATGCGATTTAATTTTCGTTGACTGGTAACGTTTCGGTACCTCGTTTAGACAAATTATTAGTGAGATTTACGAGAGAGAGAGAGAGAGAGAGAGAGAAAAAAGAGAGAGAAGAAAAGAGAGAGAGAGAGAGAGACAGACAGACAGACAGACAGACAGAGAGAGAGAGAGACAGACAGACAGACAGACAGACAGGGAGAGAGAGAGAGAGACACACAAAGAGAGAGAAGGAATACCTTGTTACTGTGAGTCAATTTATCAGGATAACTACCATAAATGAGGCAAACTAAACCTCTCCACAACACCTTTATGGCCAAGTTAGCATTCTGGCAAGGCGACATCAGCAGTACAGTTTCCTTGTGGATTTCACTGTATCACATCATAAACAAACTAAACCTCGCAGCTAACTTTACCCTACTAAGAAAAGAAAGTCACGAAGATGATTCTACTAGACATTTGCCACAAGATCGCCAATGAGCTCGATTCGATGCCATATCGCTAATGGTTTCTAACCAAGAACTATGATGCGCACGTGGACCTCACCTTGGAAGACAATTGGGTCCTATACTACTCAATTTGGATGTAAGTGACTTCAATTGTTTCTGCCATGTCAAAATCTTCCCACCTTATTTCTTACGCCAATTTGATGCTGGATAAGAGAACAGAGCTCTACTGGACAATCGAAATGAGGGCATATGCAAAGTGTGACGAAATTGATGGAGCCTTATTTGATCGAATGCTTGTAAGCGTCTCAAATCATCAACTCTAAGAGGCCAAGTTTCACTATCGTATAGTAAGACTACGCGTACAGATGCACTGTAAACGCGACCTTTAAAGGAAAGTGAAAAATTCGCGTTTCTTCATATATGATAAAGGTTCGAGAAAGCTACTCTAGCTTTCGCGATTAGTATTCTCACCTCGTCGGACATATTGCCTACGTTATTGATGGAGCTCCCAAGATATGTAAACCTGTCGACTATGTCTAGATCTTCATTCGGCAGTCGCAGTGTTGGAGTGAGTGGTGTGTGACCCTGTAACAGTATCTTACATTTAGAGGGTGCGAATTTCATACCGAAAGACGGAACAACGTCTGTTAATCTATTCAGGGTGGCCGGGCAGCATCCTGATTGTTGAATAATATTAAGATATCGTTCGCATAGTCAAGATCGACTAGTTTTTCCCCCGGGAGAACTTCAACTCCAGCATCCTGAATGTGTGGGAGAGTGTTGTTCATAATAGCATCGATTACAAAATTAAACAAAAAGGGGGAAAGTGAACAACCTTGACGAAAACCACTGCTGGTTTTAAAGTTATGCGTAAATTCGTTGTAGACCTTAATGCGACTAGATGTATTTATGCAGAGAGCTCGTATAATATTAACAAAGCCACCACGAAGACGTACTCAATGCGTACTTAAAAAGTTGATCATTGGGATCTTTGCGGAACTGATATTGCAAATATACCACTCACGGAACAAAACTGTGGAGACCGCACTGCCGCGTTCGATTAGTTAAGGTTATCAACAGAGAAAGCTGGTAAATTGACTAATGAATATCAAGTCGAATCAGATATACAGCTGTCACTTTAGTTATCGAACATACATTGTATTTGGCGGGAGATGTCGATCGCCAAATTTCTATGCATCACGAAAATCACATTCTTGTGACTCCTGCCACACGTATATAAGTTACGCAGTTAAAAACATCATTAGACGGCGCAAATAATGATAAGAATACTTCAAATTAAATTAGTGAGCTTCAGATAAGCGCCAATCCCTTTGTAACTCACCTGATGCACAATATCGAAAAACTATCGTAAATCAAATGTGTTAACGTATTTTTGATCATCATCGGAGCACAACGGCAAACTGACTGATAAGGGCCAATTCGCAGTTCATATATGGTGTATGGAAAAAAAGTTTGCTATCAATCAGAGTAGTCTCGCATACATTATACTTAACTGGAAATATTGGCTGCACAAATTTTATGTGGTTTTATAGCTTTCGCCATACGCATAGAAATTATATGTTTTGCTATACTGTTACCATAGTGATCGCAGAAGATCGATACGCATCAGTACGTGTGACTGGCGTTAGTTTTGCTATTTGGTGCAAATGCTTAAATTCAATGAAATTCATGTTTATCTTACGCTCTTTAACCTGATTTAAGGAGTCGGCACTGAGTAAAGTTCACAAGCTGAAGTTTTTTTTAACTTAATTAAACCCTGCAAAAGAAAGACTTTGAACTGCACACTTGTGGATGTTTATAAAAATAATGCCAAAAACATTAACTCATGTTGTCTTTTCGCTATTTCTGCATACGCTCTCACAGAATGCAGCACAAACTGCAAAATGTGTACTGTTTTTGCCTTAGATTTTCTTTTAAGTAGAGCCAGACGTTGAGATATAGTCTTGGTTATGGGTGACATGAGCACGAAAATGTGGTACTTATTTGAGTGGGATATACGAAGCGATAGTGGTGAACGATTGTTGGATAGCTGCGCAGGACGTAGAATTTACTGGAGTAGCTCAAACTTTAATCAAAGCATGCGGTATTGTACCACACGGTGTATTCCGGCTTCCCGATAGCTGAGAGCCTAAATAATTTGTATACAGATTATTTTAGGATTGCATGTTTACTGTTGAACTTATGCCGATTCGGACCATACGCTCAATCCTTGCAGATTTGCACTTATATTTCTCAGACAACCAATTAAGAGTACATTGAACCCACTCTACTTCGCGGATTCACGACCTCGCGGATTTTTTTCATTATGTTATGTGAGAAAATAAAATACACCGCGGATTTTCCGGTAATGTCGAAAATAGTTGCGATATATGAAGACAAAATATTTTGTTAATTTCATTAAAAAATAATAATTACTAGTATTTCCTAGTCTACGAACACCAAAGGAAGCACCAAAATAGTCTGAAACATGTACATACATTGTATTTAAACTTTTAACTAATATGACAAAAAGAACCATTCGTACAACAGTTCTGTACCCGCGTACTTAGCACCTGTTGTTGGCAAAACACAAAGCGTAGCAGCTCTGTGACGAAGTGCGATGTAAGACGGTCTGTGATCTGAGTTTTATAACTATTTGCTCAAAATTTGTCCGTTTTTTATTTTAATATTCTAATATTTAAATGTCTGCACTTGTTTTAGATTAGGGTACTGTGCCTACGTGTTCTGTAAAATGGTGGTTTGTTAACAGTAGGTAAAGGGAGGGTTTTAAAAGTCCGAATACATGTTAAATAAGTACTGTAAATATGGTGTCCATACTTCACGGATTTTTAGCTATCTCGGCGGTCTTCGAGTCTATCTACCGCGATAAACGAGGGTTAACTGTAGGCCAACAATAGATGCTAGAAAACAAAATCAGCCAGTTTTCAGCGAAAATAAGAAAATATGTTACTATCCAAATTAACTGGTCTTGATGGCGAAAATGATAAAATCCTGTAAACGAAGATAAAATCTTCTATTCAAAATGCAGGTACTTCTGTATATAGTATTGTAGGTTCCAGTAAAATTATTTATTAGGTTTCTGAAACGTTTGTAGGAATTCGCAAAACAGGTAACGAATTCCTTGTTGTGTGAATCATATGTATACTTATGTATCTATTATTTGCCAACATAAATACAGTTTAAAGCATGATCTTGAATCCTTTTTGACTAAGACGCTGAAGAAATTGGAAAGGTTTTCGGAATAGGTAACACCAGACTTTTGTTTAGTGTTAGCAGTTAGAGAGATTTTTGAAAAATTATCTTATAATCGCTAAAGTGTATCGTTTTGATCGGTGAACTGAACAGTTTTGTGAACTACTTCCTTGGTCACCTGTATCTGTCCTGATTCCGGATAGTGTGTTCGATTCACAAATGGTGTATTTTCTGCATCCCTTGATGAGTTGCCCATAAGCCAAAAATGCATGCTTACAAGAGACATTGCGTTGCGACTGGTAGTAGCTTTGTTATGTTGTTCGACGACTGGTTAAATACAATGATATTGGTGTTTACTTCAAGCTCTCAAACTTGGTTTAAAGAATTGTTACAACCACCCGCGCAATAAATTATTGTTTAATTGTACTGTCTATATGTATGTGTGGCGAAAGCTACAAACAGCTAATGTACGCGACTGCATAGAACTTGTGCAGCCGACATTTCCAGTCACGTGCAATGTATGCAAGACTACTCGGGGAAAGAGCTGCATATCTAATTTTGCTTTCCATATATATGCAATGCGGTTTGATCCTCGCTAGTCAGTTTTCCGTCGTAATCTGATGATGATCATGGAAGGTCGAAACGCGTCAGTGCGTTGCGTCTGGCGGTAGTTTTGTTATGCTTTTCGAAGACTGGTTAAATACAACGGGATTGGTATATCCTTCTTGTCCCAATTGAACTGGTTTTTTACTCAGCACTTAATATATTATTGAATAAATTTTGGTTCTCAACCATCAAATTCATATTCTATGACTAAAAAATGCGTAGTCTGCAGCTATATTTATTATAATCAAGGTTGCGGTCTTGATATAAACACCTGACCCATTAATTGCTTACATATGTCAGTATAAACTAAGAATTGTATAGTGTAGAAAAGGCAATTCATCCAGTAGACCGGTTTCGTCCTTATTGGGAACTCATCAAGTATTGGCCAGAATTTGCCGCGGACAGGATACGAACCTGGGCACGTCTGCTTCGGAATCTGGTGCTCTAACCACTGAGCTATCCTGCCGCACACCACACTATACACAATTTTCAGTTATATACTAACTAATGTAACTTGGTTAGTCAATTTTTCCTTTAGGTGGAGCTCATATGGCATCCATTTAGACCCAAAGTTCCAACTAACCATGCCTAATCTGTCATTACTGAACAGACACCACATTACATGGGGAAGTGGTATTTAAATGAACATTTATATACTTAAACGAACATTGGTTGCGCGAGTGGTGATAATCATTACTTTTAATCATGTTTATGGTCTTTATATTAACACCTTTCCCATAATATACATACATTTTCGGTATAAACTGAGAATATTATATTGCAGGAAATGCATTTCTTATTACTTTTATTGGAAATGTGAAGTCGTATCAACATATTTTTAATAAAAACGCAAGCTATAGGCTTTAAATAGTTATTTTTATTGGAAAAAAAATATTATTGGAGTGATCCACTGTTTAGAAATAAAACAAAGTAGTCACTTTTAGCCAGTAAAGCCAAAAATATTACCCAAGTCATTAAAACCTTTCATAAAAATTACAACGGCTCGTATAATCGCCTTTTTGTTATTTTTGCATGATAATATTCATGCAAGAAAAAAATCGATAGGCCCACACTTTTTCCTACTTTCCATGGATGTTTGTCTGTCTCTTAAATATAATAAACTGAAGAGTGGCTTACTAAACCGTTTATCTTTACATTTATATGCACTGTTGTTTGATCCTTGTTTTTCATTATACTATTTTGCTCTGATAATGACCATGGAAGATCGGAACGCAATAATGCATGCTTCTGAACAAAGTTTATCTGTGGTGTATGCATAGTTAAATTTTTTTCTAAATTTGTGTTTATATCAATTCCACAAACGGGAGTAAGTAAATTTTTATTACCACTAGCTTTTAAAAAAGAATACTTAAATGAATATTTTATAAAAGTTTCAGAACTGCCGCAAGAATAATTTTATTCGGCAGTCAGGATATTGCGCTACCATCGTTTCAGTTTGGCACAATTTTTGCGAGAATACTAGGGAGAGCCACATTTTCATACTGCGCAACTTTTATATGAGATGCTATATTACTTTCGTCTATAATTTTTCCGTCGTTACACGATGCCAATCGTGGAAGATAAATTATTCAGTACGTCCAATCGACATTTGGTGTATTCTGTTTTGCAACTGGGGAAATAAAATGTGATTACGTTTTATATATATATATATATATATATATATAGATTTTTTGATTTATTTTCACTGTTTATACTATAAAATCACACAGTTAATAAGATGGAGCGAAAGTGCCATTGTAATCCTTAAGTGTATTTTTTTTAATATATTGGGTAATAAATGTTTTGTGTATGTGTAGCAAAGCTATCTTACAAGCATTGTCGTTATATGTGATTAGATATACTTTTTAAATAGTCCTTAATGTGTATTTTTTTTGTCGGGTGAAACGCATCGACCGGAGAGAGCGTGTTTGCGGGTTTTCAACTCTTTCTCTAATTTCGAAGGATATCGGGTTTTATTTTGTTTTTAATTTCAGATTCTCGGGATTTTTTGTCTGATCTCATTTTTAGGTTACACCAGGAATCTACCTACACACATTTTTTTGGATTTTACCTTCAGTTTTCAAGGATCTTTTCCTAGCCCACCCGATTTCCATTTTTATTTTTATTTTTGACATTTTAATACCCATTCTTTTCTTTTTTTCCTCTCATCAATATTTCTGCTCTTCTATCTCACTCCACCATGAACCAGCCCTCGTCGCAAGCCCCCATCTCCCCGTTCATCACCCAAAAGCTTATCTCTAACATCACTGACCTCCAACAGCAAATGGCGGACATCTCAGGATTAATTGGAGCCCTGACAGGCAACCTTTCATTATCCACTTTTCAACCCCATTTGTTGCGTCAAGCTGATGCGTTTCTGAATGGGGTAGCCAGGGAGGTTGCCCTGAGAAATCAAAACAAGAGAAACATCTTCTTATGGTCCCCGCTCTCCCCTCTCTCAAAGGATGCTCTGGCCTCTGATATGATCAGCCAAATAGGAGACAACTTTAGCCACCTTAAAGAGATCTCCTCGGGTAAGGGTCAAGCATTTATTCTCTCCTCACATAAAAGACTATCTGACGATGAGCTTCGTCACCTCAAATTGCACTCGCCCACTTTTGCATCCGGGAAAGTCAAACTAAAGCGAGATCATACGCTACTACAGAGGACCCTCGAGAAAGCCCAAACACATCAACCCGACACCACCCCCCCACCTCCAGCTCATCGCGCCTTTCCGGGATGGAGCAATCCAAAGAAAAGCCGCTCTGTTCACGGCGGTATCCTCGGTGATGCACCTTCCTCCAGACCACCCCTGCTGACTCCCTCCCGATTTGAAGGCCTCCCTCTCACTTTTAGCCCTTACTCCGCAACCAGCCCTCCCTCTCAGTCTCAAGCTCTACCACGTCGCCGAGGCCGACCACGCCGCGCCAAGCCTCCTAACAACGAAACCTCTCTCCCTAGTTCGTCCGCAAGGTCCACATCTCCACGACAAGCTATTCCTGGGACGGATGCCACCACCCGGAGACCGAACAAACGTAGGTCTGCCAAGGCCATTCGGGACTTTGACCCAGCCCCAACAACCTCAACTCCCGCTATTGAAACCATTATCGACCCCACCCAGGACTGCAGCGTCTCAGCTCCTGATCAGTCACTGTCCCCGCTCTCCCCATCATCGCAGCTTCAGAGTGCCCCCTCGAGCCCAGACTTCTCGCCCCCCTGTTGCTTTCAAACCCTCCAACTACCTCACCCACCTGACAAACGAGGGACAAAAGAAATCCACATCGATGCTGACCACTCCATCCTTGTCAATGAGCGGTCAGTCACCCTCATCAGCCCTAGATCTCGTCCCGCCCGCCAGCGGAAAGCCCCCGCACGCTTCTTCTCCCCGATCTAACCATCCCTCTCTCAGAGCACTCTCCGCAATTCTCATCAATTGCAGATCACTTACGCCAAAAATCAATCATCTACGAGCTTTTCTATCCTCTAACGAGATAGACATCTGCTTTCTTGTTGAGACCTGGCTGTCCCCTTCCATCCACTGTGATGATCTCTTCCTCATTCACGGATACACGTTCCTTCGTAGCGACAGAACTGTCGGTCGCGGGGGTGGTCTAGCCGCCTATGTCCGATCCCTCTTTATGCCCAAACGCTTATCGACATCGAACTCTCAAGGATTGGAATTTTTCTCGTTTCAGCTACTAATCCATAACCAAAGCATATCTACCTGTGTTGTCTACAGACCCCCTAATCTCTCACTCATCGACGACACTCGCGGGGCCCAACTCCTTTCTACTTTCTTCTCTCTACACTCCGATCGGTACGTCGTTGTGGGTGATCTCAACCTCCCCTTGGCTAATTGGCATAACCTAGCTTCGGAAAGTCACCCACTGCTTCGACTCTTCGCGGACAACTTGCTACATCAATTCGTGCACTTTCCGACCCGAGGGCACAACCAGCTGGATTGTGTACTCTCCAACAACGAGGTGACCGATGTTCACTCTCGGGAGATCTTCCCTAATCTTGATCACTGCCAGGTATCCTTCCTCTTACCTCTCTTATCCTTCACCCCTCGAGAAGACACACATTCGTTCAGGCGATTCACCAACTGGGAAGAGTTCCGCCGACTCTGTGACGCTGTTAACTGGAGGGACCTCTTTCTCCCAAACAATCTCTCCTCGTGCTTTTCCGAAGTTCATAACATCCTATCCTCCCACTACAACTCCGCCACCTCTATTCAAAACGTACATTCGACGAATAAGTTGAACGCTCTGTTTAAGGCACGGGACAACCTAGCACGCAGCTCTCGTCTACGCACTTCGTCACTTGCCCGCGCCCTCGCTCTGAGACGCATTGATGGACACATTAATCAGGCTATCAACAAACAAGCGCTCCACATCGAAAGACGCATCCGCTCAGCTCCTAACCCCCGGGCAAAATTCGCCATCATCAAACACCAATTGTTGCAAAAGCCCAAAACCTCGTATATTAACTTCTCTCAGTCAGACGACCTCTGCTTCGCTAACGATTATCTGACTCACCTTCTCGACTCATTTTCCACTCCCACTCCGCCTGTTGAGATGTTAGACAACGGAGACTCCGAGAACCTACGCTGGTTCTACGTCTCTCCGGCTTCCGTCGCCCAAGCAGTTAAAGACATTAAATCTAAACACCAATTTGATCAATACGGTGTCTCGGTCAGCATGATTGCTCTGCTTGGCTGGAACGTCTTCTCTCTAATTGCAGATGTTATTAATCATTGTCTCGAAACCACCTATCTTCCCCCGGACTGGCTTTGCTCGACGATCTCTCCTATCCCCAAAAATGGCACTTCCTCGATCTCATCATTTAAAGATCTCCGCCCCATTACTATCGTACCTTCTTTCACCAAAATCTTCGACCGGATCTTATACAACCTAATCTACCCTTTCATTAAGTCTCATGTTAACTTCCACCTCCTTGATGATCAACATGGATTTCTGAACGGCCGCTCATCTTCCACCAACTTAGTTAGTGTTCTCGATCACTGCTACTCTTCTTTCTCTAAAGGGCTTCAGTGCACTCTCCTCTTCCTAGATATATCCAAGGCTTTTGACTCGCTGTCATTTTCAGCAATCGAATCTGCCTTAATGAGAAGCGGTATCTGCGGCAACGTTCTCAATCTTATCAGTTATTATCTTCGAAACCGATATGCGACAGTAAAAGTTGGCAGTAGTCACTCGAGGCCAACCCATGTCCGATCCGGTGTTCCCCAGGGCTCCGTACTTGGTCCCATTCTCTTCAACCTTACACTCGCACACATACAGGTTGAAGACAATCTTTTCAAGCTGTTCAAATATGCGGATGACATGGTTATCGTATTCAGCAACCCCACAACATCCAACCCTTCCTCACCCCTTATATCGGAGCTCCTATCTTCGCTCCACTTGCAACTCAGCAGAATCGGTCTCAAACTAAATCCCACCAAAACTCGCTTAATGAGACTCTCGTCTGATCCATTCTGCTCTATCCCGGTTGCCAACTACCCCCTCGACATAGAAATAATAGATTCGGCCAAACATCTCGGCATCCATTTCTCTAAGTCCTTAGACTTCTCCCCACACCTTACACACACTACTTCCAAACTCTTCAAATGGGCCCGTCTGATCTGTTTTAAGACTAACAACCCCACTCTCCAACTCACATTATTCAAGGTCTACGTTCTGCCCCTCATTTCTTACGCCAGCGAATTCTACTGTCCTCTCACCCTCGCCTCCTCGTATACTATTGAACAGGTATCCTCCAGATTTCTTAAGCGAGTCTTCCCGAAATGCCAAAATTATAGGGAACGCCTACTTCTGGCTAACCTTCTTCCGCTTTGGTTCACACGTCACCTTCGAGTCATTTCTTTTATCCATAAGATCTCAACTTCCCTACCACTCTCCAACTTTGCCCACCCAAGTCACCACTACGCCACACGTTCTAGTAACTCTTCTATCCAAGCTAACCATACCCCCACCATATTTAAAAAGTATATCTCTTCTCCAAAGCCACTAATGTTTTCAACGCTCTTCCCACAGATATAAAGCTCCTATCCCAGCACGAATTCAAAAAGGCAGCCCATCAGTACTTCTTCAACAAACTTCTTTGCGATACCACCGATTGGAAACGAAACTGGTTCCTTCTCAATCCATAACATTTACTTCTCCCCAGGCTATTCTCTTTAACTTCTCTAATCTTCCACTTTACCTCCTTGGTCTTCATCCCTTCTTCTTGACTCACTGATACCTCTTCTCAACCCATTCGCGACCCCATCATATCCACGTAGTGGATACCTTACTATGTTTTCCTCATCCAATTCTTTTCTTTCTTGTTTCAGCGGAGGACCGATAACCCAACAGGACATCGACTTTCCCTGGCCTTCCTTCAATCACAACTTCGTTCTACGGATGCCTGCGACCCGTGCAAGAAGCTCGTCTTCAATCCGACTGATTCCATCCATGTCCTGGCTATGCTCCATCAACTGAATCTCCACGACAATGGACTCCATCGACCGATGTCTGCCTACGATCCGCCATCTTTATTATCTTTATTTTCGAACTCACTTTTACCTAGAAGCTCTGACAATTCATGGACTTTCTCCAATTGATCTTGTCTAGTCAAATGGAATTTTGTTCTTATTTATTTTTCACCAGATTGAACTATCTTGACGTTTTTGATAACATTTCCCTTCCCAAACCCCCCTGCCATCAAATACTTTGCTAGTCACAATTCCACTCACCTCCACATATCCTACCCTTGATTTGTTATCTCAATGGTCGGGCCAGTTGGCCTTTGATGCCAAATAAATGTATTATTATTTATTCGCAATTTTATATACTAACAAAGAGAGTCAAAAAGGCGTACATTTTATGACGGTAATGCAACTTGCATTTAAATTTATTAAATAAAGTTGAATATATGCAATTTTATTTAGCGGGATGATTGTGTTTTGTGAATTTTATTGTGAAATGACTTAAAAATTAAAATTTTGATATATATGTCCAGGCAATACACCAGTGTTGGTTCATATAAGTATAAAACCGTAAAGATCATATTTTAAATTAATAGCTTGAGCGTTATATTTACCCGATATGGACCTACGCCTACTATTCACAATTGAAATAAAGGTTGCTAAATGTTTTAGCCGCCATGAATAATATTTTCCCAACGTGTCACAAATCAATCGCCGAC
>JAQBSW010011596.1:0-19520 GCA_029291075.1 Eudiplozoon nipponicum
CCTGTCCGCGGTAAATTCTGGCCAGTACTTGATGAGTTCCCAATAAGGACGAAACCGGTCTACTGGATGAATTGCCTTTTCTACACTATACAATTCTTAGTTTATACTGACATATGTAAGTAATTATTGGGTCAGGTGTTTATATCAAGACCGCAAACTTGATTATAATAATTGTTATCACCACCCGCGCAACCAACGTTCGTTTAAGTTTTGTTATGTTGTTCGACGACTGGTTAAATACAGTGGGATTGGTGTTTACTTCAAGCTCGCAAACTTGATTTAAAGATTTGTTACCACCACCCGCGCAATTAATTATTGTTTAATTGATTTTCTATATAGTTCTACTCGTTAAACAAAGTGGGAATACTGTTGATTTCAAGCAAGAAAAAGTGATCTTAAATAGTCAGTGAGTTAGATATTTAGATTGGAAATTAGATAATTTGTTATTTATTTATTTAGTTAGATTGATTGTTATTTGGTTAGATAGTTAGATAGGTATTTATTTATTTATTTATTTATTTATTTAATTATTTAGTTAGTTAATTAGTTGGTTATTTAGTTATATAGTTATTTAGTTAGTTAGTTAGTTGTATAGAAAATTCGTTTGGGTTAGCTAGTTAGTTCGCTTGTTAATTAGTTAATCAGTTAATTATTTAGGTAATACAATTAAACAATAATTGATTGCGCGGGTTGTGGTAACAATTCTTTTAATCAAGTTTGCGAACCTGAAGTAAGCACCAATCCCATTGTATTTAACCAGTCGTCGAACAACATAACAAAATTACCGCCAGTCGCAACGCACTAACGTGACTGTATAGAAATTGTGCAGCTGACATTTCCTGTCAAGTACAATATATGCGAGACTACCAGATGTGAGATCCACATATCTAATTTTGTTTCATATATATATATATATATATATATATATATATATATATATAAATATAATGCGGTTTGATCCACGCTAGCCAGTTTGCCGTCGTATTCTAATGATGATCCTGGAAGTTCGAAATGCGTCAGTTCTTTGCGACTGGCGGTAGATTATTTGTGTTGTTCGACGACTGGTTAAATACAATTGGATTGGTGTTTACGTCAAGCTCGCAAACTTGATTTGAAGAATTATTTAGGTAGTTATGTTTTTAGTTAATTATTTCATCAGTAAGAAAGCTAGTTCGTTTATTAGATAGTTATTTTTCTAATTTGATGAATGGCATTTTATTTAATAATCTATTTGCTTATTTTGTTACTGAATAAGTTATTTAATTTTTCAGTTATATTTAACCATTAAAGGATCATGTATTTTGTGGATGGTAACAACGATATTTTTAATGAATCATGTGCGTATCAGATAAATAAATTTCCTTTTATAAATACCTTTTTAAGTATAATCCAAGCAGTGTATAATTTGGCAGAGGTGGTTCTTCCAATGTTTCGGTTTCGTGCTTACTGGGAGCTCTTTAAGCACTGCCCAGAGTTTTGCCGCAGACGGGTTCGAACCACAAAATATTTCTTCCGGAGTCTGCGAAACTATCCTCTGCGTCAACTTGCCGCACATTAATTTGCCGCCAACATTCTCAAAACAAGACATTGTTGCATAGGATTCTGCGAATCAGTACTCACGCACTTCACTTAATTTTCTTTTATATACTTATTTAAGTTCTCATGCTTATTCTTTGCTTAAAGTGGAGCATATGCTATTTCTACAATTTCTACGCAGTCACGAATAAAACAGCTATGAAGCTTATGCAATTATGTCAGTTTTACAATTGATTTGTCACTAATTGCGCGGATAGTGATAACAATTCTGATTCCCACAGAGGTTGTTGTACCACACAATGCGCTAAATTGCTGCATCATGCACCCAATATTTGCTTAAATAATGACATATTTTTTGAGAGACATTACTTCAGTTTGAGCCTATGTAACATCTACTTTGATCTAAAGTTCGAACCAGTTATCCGGAAACTGTCATTACGTAACTGACACCAGACTACCTGAGAAATGGTATTAAATTTTAAATTTATTCGAATAAGAAAGTAAATATTACTCTAGTTATGATAGCAATGACTTAAATCAAGTTTTCTTGCTTGATATAAACAACAAAATCAAACTATATTTACACTAGTCAATGTAAATTATGCATTTTTTAAAGTAGCATAGCAAGCAGACCATTTTCATCATTATTTGAAATTCTTGCAATACTTTTCTATTATTTGCAGCGGACGGGATGTAAATCAGTGCACATTTTCTTTGCAGATTGTGTACTTTTGGGCACAACACACAAATTTTGTTGCATACAATCATATGTATTTGGTTTTCCATTCCTTTAGGTGGAGTCCACAAAGCATGAATTTAGACTCAAGTTCCCAATTGCCACTCCCAGCTTGCCATATTTGAACAGAATGCACGGCATCTGGGAAAGTGATATTGAGTTTTAAATCTGTATATTTTATCCCATATTAATTGCCGGATCTTTGATAAAAAGTATTTCAATGAAATTTTGCTGGTTTGAAATCAATACCAATCTTAGTATTAGTAAAGGTAATTAACCAAGTAGATACATTTTTAAAAGATGAATCTCGTTGCGCAGTGCTGTCCTTCTTGTTGTGGATTTGAGCGCATTTTTTCTTGTGCGGGACAATTGATAGCACTCTTAGGTCGATAAAATCTTGAATAGATAAATTTGTCCGTATCAGGAACCCATTAAGTTCGGTGTCGAAATTTGAAGCCGAGGGGTTGCAAAGCAAAGCATATTTCTTTGAATTCTGTGAAGTTGTCCATTGCGCCATTCTACTGCAGACTACACACACTTTTAAGTTATATATTAACTTGTTTTTTGTTTGTTTTACTTTCAGATGGAGTTTACATGACATGTTTATTACCAACATTTCAAGATAGAACAGACACTACACAACATACGGAGGTTAGTAACAAAATAACACAGTGGATCATCACAGATTCTGAAGAACCTTTGTCCCGGTTTCAACATTATGTGCGGGAATATTCTGGACTGTTATTTCAATTTTACGAATAAGAATCAAACAGGTCTACCTGAGGGACTTCTTTTGCTATATTTTGCAATTCTTAGTTTATACACACAAATTTATACATAATAAAATTAAGTTTTATGTCAGACACGCAATCCTGGATTAATAATTTTTTATCACCACTCTTGCAATCAAAAGTCCTTTAATTGGATATATATTTTATAAATTATCACTTCCTCAGGTAGCGTGATGTCTGGTCTTTAATGATAGTTTGACGGCGAATAGTTGGAACTTTACGTCTAAAATTATGTCATATACACTCAAAATGAAGGGAAGACTATTTAAAAACCAGTGCTTATGTAACCGAAAATTGTGTGAAGTGTACGCCAGTGTGCGGCAGTGGTAAAAGGTCCAGACTTCAATGTACATTTCATTATGTATGCTAACTAGTTAATTAATAATTAATTCAGTTTCTAATTGAGTAAGTCAATCAGAAATTCATATATCTATTGTGTTCTTTGTCACTTAATTGTCTTTAAGATATAATTTCATTGTCAACGCAGCTTACTCGTTTCTTATTTCTGGCGTTCTAGTGTAATACATTCTCCTACCTTTTCTCCTTAAATTTTGGATTTTTTCCACGTTACCACCTTCTAAGATTCCGAACTGGCACAATTAAGTAACGCCGAAAACAGAGAACCAATTCAAGTAACTCATATTCAATAACTTGTTTTTATTAATAATAAAAGAATTGAAAAATTCAACTAATTATAATATTTTTTCGCCGCATATGAACACTTTCCCATAAGTCTAAATAACCAAACACGAACCGGAACCATTATTTATATTTATGGATAAATCCTTTCTTAACGAATCGCACCAATTTTCCAGAATTACCGCGTAAACATGGCTTTGAATTTGATTAACCATTCTTCTTTATGTAATTAATTTTTTTGGAAACTGTATAATAAAATTAATAATCAAAAGTACACTACACATCTTGTAGCAATATTCACCAATTTAGATCGAGTATGCACCAAGTGTCCTATATAGGGCTGATATGAATTCAAAAGAAAGTCCTCGCAGCAGTGCACGAATAAAGATGAAGCAGTCAGCACAAAGAAACAAGCAGCCTTTGGGCCCCAGAAGTGAATATAAAATAATAAATATTTGTATTTTAATTTACTAAATGGAAGCGCATTATAAGACCAAACTCCTGTAACTAATTGAATCAAAATAAAGAATTTTTGTTGAGTTAAATAAAGGCAAATAAACACTTTGTCTGCGGAACTATTCAAAAATAAGTCTCGGCTGGATTACACACTAGTAATAAATTCTTAGGGAATCCGCATAACGCCGCAACCAATATAGATGAAGTCAACAGATCTCTCAATATTATTATAAATAGTAAATCTATACATGTAAAACAATAGCAGATCCTATACCAGCGTTAAAATTTTCAATTAATGTTAAATTCCTTGATCTAGCTAGTGAAAATTTTAGTATATATTTAAAATCACATCAATTTTAGCTCTCAACTCAAAATCATATCAATCTACAGATATATTTTGGTTAACTATTTAGATATGTAATGTTCTTGATATTGGTTTACGAAGTGCAACTGCAGTAGATCGGTGAGTTTAATATGAGAGTCACTAATATAAATATCTCTCTAGTTTAGATTTCACTTGGATCAATATTATATGTTGAATTAATAATCAGCAGATGAATAGGAATATACTATTAGGATTATTTAAACAGTCGAAGTAAAATATCAAAATTTTGACACAATTTAGAATACATTGGGCTCTATTATTTTCTTTTTATTTAAGCTGGCTATACTGCTTTCAGTAATTGAATGTAGATTGATAGGAAGATTTATTTACGCCAATAAATATTTAGGTTTCGGACAAATGTGTTACTTTTGTTATATGATGTTGCCATCTAAATGGTCAATTTGTGCATATATGACATTTTTGCTTTTTGCTTTGTTTAGTAACTAGTACATTTATTTCGCATTATAATTAATCCCTTGTATTGCATCTGAATTTAGGCTACAATCAACAATTTTCAGATTACTTTAATTATTTCTTTCTCCTTTATTCCATTTCACGCGCACTCATTCTTCGGTCGTTACTTGAGCGTACTTCCTGATTTCTTCGATTACATAAAGGAACATTGGAGGCGTGGGCGGTGGAAAGCATTATTTAAATCAAGGTTTCGATTTTTAAATAAAAATTTGTTCCAATATTTATATACATATGTCAGTAAACACCACAAATTTTATATTGTACCGAAGTATATTCATCCAGTAGACCGGTTTCGTCCTTATTCAGAAAAAACATGTAATATAAAAATTTTTCCGCAGACAGGGCTCAAACCTGAACACTGTTTCGGAATATTTTACCCTACACAATGAGCAACCCTGCCGAAAACTGCACAAAAGTTTTAGTCGTATTCTAAATAATTTTTCTTTGTTTACCTTGCCTTTAGTTAGATTCAATGTGGACTAACTTTAGACCTAAAGATACGATTCACTACACCAAATATGTTATTATTTTACACATAGCATGTTAACTGGGGATGTGATAATTAATTGAAGATTACTAAAATTAAATGACTTGTTGACTGCGAGGGAGTGATAACAATTATTTAAATGAAGTTTAAGAGCATGATGTTTTTCGACGACTGGTTAAATACATTGAGATTGGTGCTTAATTTAAGCTCGTAAACTTGATATAAAGAATTTTTATCAATACCAGTGCAATCAGTGATTGCTTAATTGTATAACCTATAAGTATTTAGGTATTGCGGGGAGACCTATTTAGTTAGTTAATATGCTAATTCACGTGTAAATAAATTAAATGGTTCGTTTTAATGGTAACATGATTATCGGGTCATTTTTAATTTATTTCTCTATAAAACACTTTAGTTTTTTGGTATATGCTGTGAATCCCGTGAGACTTTGTGCATTCACTCTTACGCAAAGTTTAATGCACAATATGCTCCAATTAGGAATTTCATTAAATTGTGTGATAAGCGAGGATTTGAAAAAAAATGCTTTAAAGTGTAAACTAGTTGTCATTGTGATACATTCATATAAGGTGGTGTCACCGTGTTCACGGGTAATGTTGTATCTGTTTGTGCGTGAATACATGCATGTGTACATGCGCGTGGAAAAATTGTTTGAAGTGGTTCATTCATGTATATTCTACGACCTTGAGCATCTTATATTTGATGCAGTCGCTCGCATCGTTGTTCTGGCTATACGTATTCTTCTTAAATTAAATGTTTAATGAGATGCTAATTGCGTTTATTATTTAGCTCATTGGTTAGGTTTTCAGTTGGTCAATTATTTAATAAGCTATTTCTTTATTCATATGGCTTGATATTTTATAATTGACTAGGTTAATTAATTAGTAATTAGTTTGATTATAATTTAATTGGCTTATCTGTTAGTTATTCTTTATATGGTATTTTTCTTTTTTGTATGGATAAATTGAAAGTTCATTCTTTGTAAATGAGCTTGTAAGATTTTAGATCAAGATCTCCTTATTTTACTAAGTATCTATAAAAGCTATAGGGTTACCGTATTTTTATTCTAACTATTTTGGAATAATTTTATTTGTGAATTTATTTCATGCATGCTATTACTCTTATTTCATCTTTAAGTACTACAATTATTTCGTGACTTGTTTTACATCGAATGTGGGAACTAAATTTAGCCCTAAATTGAATTACCATTTTTGTGATAGTTGTGAGCAATTTGTAGCTTTGTCCGTGCCATTGGACGTTCGCCAACTGTACAAATGAAGAATAATGCACTTAATCAGATTGTTATTCGCAAGAAACCTCATTTTGGTAGAAGACTAATTGATTGGAAGTAACATACCGTAAAACAAATATGCTATTTAATGCCATAGAATGTCATTATTTGTGTTTTAATGAAGATTTAATTAAAATTTGCTATAAAACTGATAAAAAAATTGAGTTAGCTTTTAACGCAACCGAATAAACAAGAAAGATGAAGAATTGAGCTAAAATTAAAAATTAGAAGCTAATAAAATTTATGAAACTTTTGTCTTAATTGTAGCAACACATCAATTTTATCTTATGACTGGAATCAAAATTACATAATTTATATTTGACGTCATGAATTCTATGGTACATTTATATTCACTATTATTTTTCATTTGTGTAAAAATATGAGAATAAACTCAATAAAATGTTTCAAATTGATAGGTTATCTAATATAATGAGAAATAACTTGTTCATTTTTAATGCTCTGGTTACCACGGATGGTAGAGTATGTAATCAATATAACTAGTGGACTTTTCCTCGCCAAAATCTTTATGCAAAAAATAAATTTTCTATAAACAGTCTTGATTTTGCTATTATATTCTAATTTGCTAACGGTTTATTTTAACTGTAGTCTATTTAGTCCATTCAATTAACGCCATTAAACGAGATATCATTTCTGTGAATATAAGTGAAAATGTATTGTAAACTTGCTTAAACAACATTTGTGAAACAATTATTATAATCAATAGTGCGACCTCGATATAAACACCTTACTCATTAAATACATAATTTTTTTCTGTATAAACCAAGACTTTTATAGTGCAGAAAAGGCAATTCATCCTGTAGACCGTTTTCGTCCGGGTTCGAGCGCTGTACGCGGCAAATTCTGGCCAATACGCGATGCGTTCTCAATAAGGACGAAACTGGGCTACTGGATGAATTGTATTTTATATGCTATACAATCTTTATTTTATACTGACAAATTTAGGCAGGTGTTTATATCAAGATCCCAACTTTGATTAGAGTAATTTGTTAAATCAATTGATGTTAAGGGGCTTGGATCAATAGGTAAACGAGATGTAATTGTATAAGATTTATCTTCTGCTTGATTCTATAGCAGAATTCAATAAACAACATATATTGAAAGCTAATTTTTCCATTATAATTGTACAGTGCTTATTTGAGTTATAACAAAAACGTCTCCGATCAATATCGTTCGGCGTTACCAATGCACATGGTAAACTGGATTTACTTTAGATGGATTTAAATAAAGTAATCGCTACACACAAACATAGTTGACGAACATGCAAAACTACATAAATCAATATAAATAGCAATCTAAATATACATTTCTGTATATAAATCAATCACGGCTTTATAATTTAATTTAATATCAGTTTTCATCGTTGCCTGAGTTATGCTCCATAATGACAGATCATGGGTGGTGCTTGTTGAACTTCAGGTCGAATGCGATGCCAAATAGACTTCACCGGAACTTAAGGCTGACAAAAATCGTAAGTTACCATAGCACGGAAAATTGCATGTAGTGAACAACTTTGGTGGCTCACACAACTCTGAATTATATGTGCCACAGTTTTAATTGGAGACAGCAAAATTTTAGCCGGGACATGAGCCCAAAAGAGACCAATCTGGTCTACTTGATGAGTTGCATTTTCTAACTTATAAAATGTTTGGTTTATAATGGCAATATATATATGCTTATTTATTCCATTTAAATCACTATTATTTAATTTTTGTTGCGTTCAGATTATATCCATTATATCCATAAAATAATATATGCTATTATAATAATTGGTTAGAATGTACGATTGGTGATCATTTAAATTCCTGCAAATTTGACTTAGAGAAAAGCAATCACCTAAAGAAATTTACATTTTAATTTACGATGTTATACCTAATTATGTTTAAATCAAGGTTTGAACTCGATAAAAACGATAATCATAATATCTCAGTATGGTACCTTGGTTTAAATAATTTTATCACGGCCCGCGCAATCAATGATTGTTTAAGTTACTAAATGTTTTTTTATAGTTTATCTTATTCAGTTATATTTTTATAGGTAGATAAAAAAAATTCTCTTACACATATAAATATTAATTTTTCACAAGGTGGGATCTAGCTATGTTGGTAAAAGAAACGGAAAAAAATTAGGCAATAGCTTATTATTTGTGTTATACCAGCATCTGTGTCACCATATGGCGGCAACCCGAATTACGCATCATTGAACTATAGTCAATTAACCTTTGTGAAAAATTTGAAGTGAGTTTCCTTAGTTTGCGCGCTGTGACTCTCAGCTAAGCCAAATAATCAGTTAGTCAATTTTTCTGCAGAAACACTTTAATCAATTTATTTTAACAAGAATAATTCTCTTTCGAGAAATTAAAATTTTCTCAGCAATATTCTGTTAGTGCTACGTAAATTGGCATTTATTTTGCGTGTCCTTAAAGTTATATATATATATATATATAGTGGTTATTTGGCAATTAAAACAGAATTTTCCTTTAAAAATATTTAATTTTACTTTGTCGGATGAATATTTAGGGAAACAGCGTAATCACCAAATAAGTTTAATATATTTTCTTTCACAGAACTGACATTAATGCGTTTATATTTAAGGCATATTTTAAGCTTGTAAAAAGGTAAAACGTACAAGAACACATTTAATTGATATTCAGCAAAAATAAGAGGTGTAATCGCAAGTACGTTAGAATTTTAATCGGCATACGAATTATTATTAAGAGTCGTGTTATGCTACAATCCAACACTATTTTGGGAATAAATGTGGAACTGTCGTGTCTAAATGTACAATGGGCTTCGGTGGCAGTTTCAGCTACTACTGATTAGTCATCATTTGGCACAAAACATGAGTGTGCATGGGATTAGATATTCTTTTATTTCTATGCTTCACAAATTCACCTCATCCTATATATGATAACCTACGTCTTATTCTAATCGAAGCAAAGCTAAGCCGTTTTGTTTTTTATTTATTTAAATGTAGCTTACGGATTAGAAATAAAAACTGAAAAAAATTGTAACCAAGATCACAACAGAACAAAACTACCGCCATTAACGCGTATTGATGCGTTTCGACCGTTTTATACTTAATATAAAAGCAAAACAGTAGGCTTAATAAATTGGTGAAATATAAATACTTATCATTTAAAATTACTAAGATTTGTCTTTCACCCAGACTTATAATATAAATTTAATGCGTAATTTTGCAATGTTATCTTAATTTCTAGCGAATATAAATAGAAACTACTGAAAACAGTTATGTATTTTAATTTTCTAAAAACGTTAATAAGAATGTTTGAAGTTAATCATTTTCCTATATTCAACTGAAGAAGTTTGAAAATGTCATGTCAAATTGTTTCAAACTCACAGTTCATTGGTTTTAGCTATGATTATCCGTTTAGGATCTAAAATATTGCTATATAAAATTAAAGTTGATTATATTAGGACCTATCTTTTATCTAAATTAAGTTTCCCTATAACCTAAATATCATTGTTAATATGTATGAACCATATTCTTTACTAACGAGATATGTCACCGAAAAGTTGAATTTTACGACGTTTTCAGTAGAGCAATTTGAAGGTTACATTTTTAACTAATAATAATATTGTTTCTACGTCTCGTGATGTTTTATGGGTCTGTGAAGGTTACTATCAGATTTATCCAAATAAAAATATAAAAATAGAAATAATTGGGATAAATCCTGTTTAGCTCAACACAAGGAACAAAAAATTTTGAATAAATCATTTTGTCAAAAAGAGTTTTGTCTTTTGAAAGATTAAATCGTTTGTAAATTCCTTAAATTCTACAGCAAACAAATTCGTCTGCATGCGATATGAATGTGGTATATAGTAACAGGTTACAAATCATTGGACAATGATGCTACGGCATACTGCAAAAAAAAAAATATATATATATGCGTGTGTGTGAGTGTGTGTACTTATATACATGAATTCGTTTTCATTATCCATTTATTATTATTATGTCAGAGTAGCTAAGTTTGTAATATTTTTTACCTTAATTGATCAATTCTGAATGAAAGTTGGGACCAAGTACAAATTTTTTTCTGATTATTTACCTATACATGCTCACAACGCATGCATCAACGGAATTGAACCTTTTGTTCAAGCTGATTGTAGAATACAGCACTAGATCAAATTATTTTGCATATAATTTCATATGCCACGCGTAACACATAAATGATATTTATTTTTATTTTATTTACATATTTTAAAGTAAAATGAATTTGAACTTGAGTTGAATTCAACATTGCCAGAAAAGAATTATGCACGAGGTAAAAAGAAGCAATTCTACTCTGTCTGCATAACATTAATTTGAAGTTAATTAAAACAGTTTTTGCATAAATGTCTTCATTAAATTATCCAGAGAATAAAGATGTACAAAACTTACAATCTCACTTGGTAATAGAATTATTTCACTTGAATAAAGCGACGAAAGATTTGTTATATTGCTTTTTTCGATTCGATCTTTCGTTGTTAAGTTAATTTGGTTGGTGCTTATCCAAAGTACTATTGCTAAGAAAATGTCTGACTATTTGTTTGTTCAATGCCTGAAAATGCGTCAGAAGCCATTAATTGAGAGGATATTACTCAGTAATGTAGCAACTTAGCTTTCATTACTTTTATCTGTATTGAATATGGAATATTTTTTAATAAAATAGTAACAATTTTTGATGTTATGTTGCTAAAAATGTCCAACTTTACACCTAAGATATATTAAGTATCAATTATTTACGAACGAAAAATGCCAAATTTATTTTAAATATTTTCTATTATGACACTGATGAAAATTCGATATATCACAACTTTACTCAGAATCGAAAACTACAGTCCAGTAGATTAATAAAACTAGATGAGCTGACCAAATATGTCGACTAATGTTTTTTCTATCATTACCAAGATTATGGCCTATCTATCCAGATTTTTATGTCAAATCTATTATAGATTTTAGCCGGCATACGCTGCATTGTTTCGGTGTAGAATATATGCACTGAATTTTTATCAGTTTAATTTTTGACTTCATCTTTGCAACAAGCTAAAAGTTCAAAGAAGTTAACAGTAAACAAATGCAAAGAAACTTCTTGGAAATTACAAATATTAGAAGCAAAAGAATGACAGCTAAACAAGTAGCATGTTAGTGCAAGAGAACGGTATTTTAGACTCAGAAAATGAGATGGGCTATGTCTTGTGTTAAGTAATCAATTGAGTTCATTAACTTGCTTCGTAGTTGACCAAATCATCCCCAGGGACAAGATATACCCAATTGATAGTGTATGCAAGTAATAAAAGATAGAAGGCAGTTTATGAATTTCGTACCATAGAAATTTGGCAGTGAACGGATAAAAATTACTTACTCGACCAAATTAAGGCACGTAGAGAAGAATTTCAGAAGTTGCAACACTAATGAAAGATAAGAACTTTGCAAAAGAATAGCACAAGCCTTATTATAAAAGATTTAACTTTATATAAATATTCATTCTGGATATAAATATAGAAGTACTCGTATTAATATCAATATCACATTTATAATTATTATTATTATTATTATTTTTATTATTATTATTATTATCATTAGAAGTAGTAGTAGTAGTAAAAGTAGTAGTAGTAGTAGTAGTATTATCAATAGAAGTTGTGGTTGTAGTATTAGTAGCAATAGAATTAGTATCAGCAGTAACATTATAATTATTTTTATTATTATTTTTATTACTAGTAGTAGTAGAAGTATTATTACTATTATTACTTTTATTAATAATAATAATAATAATAATAATAGTAGTAGTAGTATTAGAATTAGTAGTAATAGTAGAAGTATTAATAAAAGTAGTAGTTATTTTACTAGAAGCAGTAATAATCATAATATTAGTAATAATAATTTTAATAGTAGTAATATTTTAATATTTAATACAATACTATAAAGCACTATATTAAGAATAAATATTAATAAAACAATGATTATTAGTTTAGCTAAGAAGCTCTCATATTTTCAAGAATATAATTTTCATAAATATCCTCAAATTTGCTATATACTCATAAAGCATAAAGAGATAAATACATTTCAAGTTTTCGAGCTTTGCCGTGCTCTTAATATTTGAACAATACTGAATTTTATCCTAAAATAAAATCCATAGGGAAAGAGAAGCTATTAAAATGTAATTAATATATTAGGTTTATTTAGGAATGAAATGGTCAAAATACAGAGGGTGTGCACAAAGGTTCAAAATTATACAAATTTTAGAAAAATAGCATTAAATAGAATTTTACTTAATTTGGAAGTAATATTGGCATAATTAAACAAATAAATGAAATTGATTCAGTGGTTCAGCAATCACTGATTGCGCGGGTCGTAATAACAATTCTTAAATTCCGGGTTGGGAAATTGATATAAACACGAATCCCATTACAGATACACTTTTCAGTATAAAACAAGCAAGGTAAACTGTTAAAAGGATGAGTTACTCGGTATTTGGAGAGACACAGACTCGGAGGCATACGTATCCAGGCTTGAATCTTATCCGTGGTAAATTATGGATGATTCATAATGAGTTGCTAATAAGAACGAAATCGTTCTACTGGATGTTTTGATTTTACTTCAGTTTATACTAAATGTATTTTATATATATATATATATATATATATATATATATATATATATATATATACATATATATATAAAGGGACTGGTGTTTATATCAAAATGAAAACTGTGATTTTAAAAAATTCAGCAGTTTTTATTTAAATGGCTGTTATAAGTAACGCATTATTTTAGTTGTGATCAAGTTTGAAATACTGATTTATTACTATTTAATCTGGAAGTAGAATGCATTATCCATTGAGTTAAATATATGGATTTGTACTGACCGTCCTTTAATTTTTCTTACGTGTGCTTATTTTAAATTAAATTTCTACCTAAATTGTTACATCTACTAGTTGCTATGCAGATCCCTGTCAACATGCGAAACATGTTAATTGTTTTGTAGATTATTTACAATCAACAATTAAACGACGTTTTTCCATTACAAGAATTTTGACTCTTCTATTGAAGCGCATTTCAATCGGCCTGACTTGTTATCTCTTCTCCTGTACTCATACACTAATTAAGGTCGTGTATTACTGATAAATTTTATGATATATACTAGAGAAAGGAAAATGTGGATTATCAAATTTCTAAACTTACATTGTAGTCTACATATAGGTTCTACTGTAACGTTTTATTTACCACACACACACACACACATATATATATATATATATATATATATATATATATATATATATATATATGTGTGTGTATATATATACAATTTTGTTATTCACTAAGTCATTTTACATTTTTAATTTAGGAAACTTGTAGTGAAACTAAATATTCGCATTTAATATTCATTGACGTTGCTAAAAAAGAAAGCATTATTTATTACACATTTGAGGCACTTGTTTACAGACATTCTAAAAAGTGTACGTCAAATTTTTATGCTTGTCTATTTACTTTTAATGTAGCTATTTGTCTACAGTGGCTAATTTAACCATGAAATGACTTATAGTAATCGAGATTGTAAAAAATTCATATAACATCTCCCAGAGGAAAAAAGAAATGCAATTTATTTCATTTATAAATTTTATTTTATTTTTGAGTTCTTGTGAAGTATCTTAAGTTGTGCATAAATTAATATAAATTCGTATTTAATTCGGAGCTTTGAAAAAATTATAGTACCCTTTGCAAGGGCAAAGATAATTTTTTTGATCAGTGAACAGGAACGTTATATATATATATATATATATATATATATATATATATGTAGCAATATATTAGCATTTTAATAGAATTAGCAATTGCTCTATAAATGTGTTGTAATATGTACATTGCAAGTTCGTGATCTTGATGTTGATTTCTATATCTCGGCATCGAAAGTTCGCCTTGATATCGAGTACACAAAGTGTTGATCCTATCTGATCTTTGTTATATTGAATAGGTTGCCTTTGATAAATGTTCATATTTTTTAACTGTATGTTTCAAACTTTATATCCAAGGGTCTTACTAACAATGCGCCCATCAGTCCAAATATGGACAAGTAATCAAACCAGCAAAATATGTCGTCCTAATTCTAATGTGTGTTGTGTTTAATGTTCGGACCATTAAGCTGGACACTCTTAAACGAGTGTTTAAACAATTAAATTCTAAATGTAAACATTAAACAAAATGTCTTAGTTGGATATAATAATTATCAGGTATTGATGCATTAATTTGTTACAGAAATTAGTAGTTATTTAAACATTATATGCATATTTTTATTCTGTTTTTCCAAAATTGCTTTCGGATGCTTGTTAGACACGCATTGTTAAATATAATTCGCTATTAGGTTATATCGTCGGTTGCAACGAATGTTAGATTTGGCCCTTCGAAATTTCTACACGTTTCGTTGTGATAAATTGTTGTCTATATTGACAGCAATGTCATTATTTATCAAACTTAAGCAAACTCATATCAAAGTCATTTAAGCTCAATTTAATTTGTGATACATTTGGAAGAACTATAAAATCCACAATAACCTGGCATGATGAAAAAATAAATAAATTTGAGGAAATAAAATTAGCATATTTTTCATGTTGTTTAAAATTTATTTTCTTATTTACTGTTTATCAAGTATCAAATCTCAAATAGTACAGAGATATTACATTTTAATAACAATTTTCCTATAGCTAATAATTATTAATTATATAAAAATTCGCGGGTTAAATGTCATGAGTGGCACAAATTGATACAAGAATGAAAAGTTAAATAAAGAAGTTTTGATAATTCTTTTTTCGCGAACTATATTTTGTGCATTTATTTGAATGTCCTGCCTATGTTGCTAAGATTTATTCCATACAAGTCCCGAAGGATATGTCAAAATCAAGCGGATCAAAATTACAATTGGTCAATATGTATGCAACACATGTGGAATTGCGATATTATATTTCGATTATGTGGTGTTTGGTGTGTTCGCAAGAACCAAATGTAAACTTACTTGTTACTTTGAATGCCAAGTCTATTATATACTCTTTCTTGTATATATATATATATATATCACAAGATATATATACTGCTATATATATATATATATATATATACATAGATCAAAAGCATAATTTCTGTTATTTTGCAACGAAACGATAGTCATACATTTTCCAGCTTTGGCTGAAATGTAAACGGTTCATATCACTACACATAAGCGATCAAGTATGAACTAAGATCATTTTTTATAAATAGCTTTAACATGGTTCGATTTATAGTATATTGCCTTTCATTGAACCTTGTACGTATCCCTAACCAGTGTGTAAATTTTGTTTTGAAACTGCAAATGTTAATTTTAATTTCTGTGCTTAACAGGTAATCTGAAATTGTAACACTTTCAGTTTTAGCAATATAAATGCCCGGTAGGCGAATTAAGTCATGTAGATAGAGTTGAAACACAAAACAATGATTTATTACGCTTGATAATTTGTAAATACCACCGTTTATTAAAGAACTCATCGACATCGAACTATTTTATTACAAAAAAAATGTTTCGATACATATAGCTGAAACTGAAATATTGTCCAGAGGTTTATGTGGTTATTTATTTCACTCTAAATTTTATCTCTACATGTCTTTCTTAGAGACTACATATTTTGATAATTCGTAAATGGAGTAATTAATATTGTTTTTAACTGCCTGCAAATGATACTACTGGAACACACTAAAATTTATTTGTTGTACTATTTAGAATTTACGACGCCTCATAGCACATATTATGCTTAATGATATGAAAGAAAGGAAAATTAAGAAGAAACAATTGGTAAACTGAAAAATTCATCTGACTTACGTGTCCAAAATTGTTTTGTAGTCTAAAATTCCACAGATCAGCTGGGTAGCATACCTGAAGGATAAAATTAAAATAAATAAATTTTAATTATTTATATTAATATTCAGAATTTTATTTTGACACGAATATGTAAATTTTATGTGCGTAATTAAATGTTAGCATGATCATACGGAAATGGGACAAAGGCTATTATAAAGCAAGATTATGAGACTACTACTACTACTACTACTATAATCAAGTTTGCGATTTTTATGTACGCCCCTGACCCATTAATTGCTTACATATGTCAGTATAAACTAAGAATTGTATAGTTTGAAATGGCAATACATCCAGTAGTCCAGTTTCGTCATTATTGAGAACTCATCATGTACTGGCCAGAATTTGTGCGTGAACAGGGCTCGAACCTGGGCAGGTCTGCTTCGGAATTTGATGCTATAAACACTGAGCCACACTGCCGCACACTACACTACACACAATTTTCAACTAACTAATGTAACTTGGTTAGCCTTTTTACTTTTCGTGAAGCTCATATGGCATCCATTTAGACACAAAAATCCAATAAACACCCCCGATCTGTCATTACTGAGCAGACAGGGTTGCTCAGTGGTTAGAGCACCAGATTCCAAAGCTGACGTGCCCAGGGTCGTGCCATGTTCGCAGCAAATTTTGACCAGTATATGAAGAGTTTCCTATAAGGACGAACCCGGTCTACGGGATGAATTGCCTTTCCTACACTACATAATTCTTAGTTAATACTGAAATATGTAAGTAATTAATGGATCAGGTGCTTATATAAAAATCGCAACCTTAATTATAGTAATTGTTATCACAGCCCGCACTGCCAATGCTCGTTTAATTAGATTATGAGACTGTTTCACACTTGGCATAAGTTGATTCTGATTTTTATTCCTTAAATCGGTAAAATTTATTCCTTATTCAAACGTTATAATGTTGACACTCTCTACTGTTTTGATATATATAATTTATTATGAGGTACTTATGTGAGCTTATACAACTTTGATTATAATATTGTTTCAGTTCGCCAAAATTTTGACTAAATTCAAAATAGGTTTAGAGCTCAGTGCCGCCTACCGCTGATGAGTTATTAATAATCAAGAAACGCATATGCACATAAAACTATAGCTTTTCTCAATCCGACTTTGGCATATCGTTCTGATCCTTTTATAAATAATTTTTTACCAGGTACAACATGCGCAACAGTGAACTGGTTGTTTTAATAGGCTGTTATGAATTTTACCGTTATATCGGCAGAAATCCTTGTTCGTCTGTAAAATATTGACTTTCATTAATAACGTTTTCGCTAAGAATAAATAAAGGCTGATTATAATCGTCGTAATTTTGCGAAAGTTTTATAGTTTCCTATGAGTTTAATATTGAACATTTTGACCTAAAAAATAGTAAAATTGAAATTAAAACAAACTTGAAGTGCATGGGTATTGTTGTTATTTGAAAACCCCAAACATTTGCACGAATTGCAGCTTCATTTAATAGTAAAAAAATGAATTATATTAGCCACCATTCGAAAATATTGCGTGAAAAATCCAATCATACCAATTGGTATAGTTGTTATAGCTTAATCATGCAGGTTAAAAGCAAATTGAATATAAGAATCTTGATCAAATTGGTATACGTTCTGCCTTATAGTGATCCAGAAGCAATCGCTTGTCTAAACTATTGTTAGTAAGCTATATATAAGATGATGTATCTGACAGGTAGAGTGAAGATGGGCGATTGTTGGCCTATAACTGCAAGTTGTGTGCATGGCGCTTCACTCTTGGCAAAGTTGATGAATCGCACCACTCAGAACCGAATACTTATGGGTTCATCACCAGGCCGCTTCAATTCAAGATGAAAGCTGCGTGTTGAATGAACTACAGTTGCTGCCTGATGTCTATTTTATTTGAAACCTACAAAATGTGTATTATCATAAACTGAAAATATACATCAGGTGAAAAGGTGCCTTTCGTATAAAGGCAGATCTGAAATAACTTTTACAAAAGTAAGGTTGAAAGCGAAACAAATGAAAGTTTACCTGAAGGAAAGACTGCCCGGAATACGTTCGGTTGCTATATTTATGAACATTACAGGCAATGCATGAATAAGTTAGTTTCGAGAAATAATTGCAAGACTCAAAACTAAACGTGTAATGTTTTACTTAGGTCGCGGCAATTCTGGTAATTCAGTTTATGTTCCCATTGAACCTTAAATTAGACTTCAAATTGAGGAATTTATAACGGCGTGTTTTCGCAATAAGCGGCTCATTTTCATATTTTGCGTAAAATCGTCAAATATCGGCCTCTTTCTAAGTGTAATAGTAGAGAGCAATGTGATTGACTTTTGCAGAAATGTTGATCACGTACAATCTGTGCCAATTCTTGAATTCTTTTTAGCAATCGGCTAATAGTACATTCATAGCGTTCGAATGAAATATTACAGATGTTCGCATGGGAAATGTAGAGCCGATCACTTACACTGAGTTGATCCTATGGATTTGCATTAAATAGACCTGTTGCTGTAGCAGAAAACATGAATTTAGTTTAAGACCAACGAATTTCAACAAATTTTCAATTCGTCGTACAATTATTTGTTAAAAAGTTGCTTTTATAATAAGTTTATGCTTTGACACACAGAGTTTCTTCCTATTTCATTGCTAATACACAGAAATGTCTCAGCACAAAATGATGCATGACGTCAGATGCAAATAAGCGACATTGCCCTGTCGAAAGAGCAACTGGTTTATTATACTTAACTAGGGATAGGTAGAGGTTTGTGATTGGAAGCATTTGTATTGGAAGTGTTTTCTGAAGTATCAATTTTG
>JAQBSW010011597.1:0-19513 GCA_029291075.1 Eudiplozoon nipponicum
TACATATGTGATCATTCGAATTTGCCTTCTCACATCACCCATCGGGAAAAGGCCAGGGATTAATCATAATCACGGTTCTCAACAGCAGCTACCAGTTCTATGTAGGTAGATAGCAACCCCAAAAAATATCACTACACTTAAACTGAGATGGGTGCGGTTTTTGCATCTGAGAGGTTCGTGAAAGTTTTCTGACACGAGACTCTTCATTCTTAACCGTAACAATAAACCAATTATAGCTATATGCAAACATGACCTAGGCATTTCAAACATCGTGTTGATTGTTTTATTTTAATGGTTAAAGAACAAATAGGTAACAATAACCTTTAAGAAGACTGTTAATCTCACCACATTGGATGGAGTGCGTCTCACGATAGGATTATGTGTCTTGAAAGATACTAAACAAGCCCATTTTTAGAGCCTAGATATAAATTGGTTGAATTGTAGCGAGAAGCTTAGTGACTTAGAGAATATGATACATAAGTGTTTGACATAATCAACGGTATCTATATCTGCAATAAGTCAAATTATCTGATCCAAACTCCATCAACCCAGATTTATTCGGGTTATGTTGGATGCCAATTTAGCGAAGTTGAGTTTGCAATAAAATAGCAGATAAGTGATTGATTATACGAGGGATTCATTGATAGCAGGACAATTAAAATTATTACCATGTCATCAGCATATTTAAAAAGTTTGAAATGAGAATTCCCAACCTGATACTCTCAAAGTGCAAGAATGGAAAGCTATGGTACGAGTACTTATCCCTTCGGAACACCAGATCGGATAGAATCTGGTCTCGAGTAACCTTCGCCGATTATTATAGACTTTGATCGATTTCGGAGATTGTAACGGATAAGCCTAAATACGGGACTGCAAAGGCCATAACTTAATATAGTGATTCAATCGCCGAGAAGAAGACGGAGTCAAATTTATATGAAATATTACAAAAAAAGAGTACAACTGTATCCCTCAGAGATTCAGGTATAGCGACAATATAGGATGACAAATAGATAAGTAGATGTTACCTGTCTAGTCACAAATCTGCGTTGATCATTCAAAAGATTGAAACTGATTCATGCTTTACAGAAAAGAGATATTTCATTAGGACAAATTCTGTCTAGATCTTTAATGAATGCTAAAATGATGGGGATGGGGCGAATGTTCTTAAAATAGGTGATCGGCAAATTGTCGCTTTTAGCAATAGGCGAGATCGTATACTTTATTCATTCCGGGGGTAAATTTTGCTTAGAATAAATTTGTTGAAGATGTCGGCAAACAGAGAGAAGAAATTCTTACTAAAGCAAGCAATCAGGCCAATGTAAATTCTATACTGGTCAAATTGATGCTTGATTATAAAGTTCTTAATGGCTTGAACTCCCGCAGTCTCTATTATTGATCGCTACTATCGAATAAGATGGTACGGAATAGATTTCTGAGAGTTAACTCTGATATTAATCTGCAAAGTTATTGTGGGTAAAGCCAGTGAATATAATGAACTACTCCTTAGATGTATGAAACATTTGGTTATTAAACAATAATTGAGTGCGCGGGTAGTGGTAACAATCAAGTTTGCAAGCTTGAAGTAAACACTAATCCAATTGTATTTAATCAGTCGTCGAACAACGTAGTCAAACTATCGCCAGTCGCACTCAATCACGCGTTTCCACCTTCCATGATCATCAGAATACGACGCCAAACTGATTAACGTGGATCAAACCGCATTGCATATATTTGGAAAGCACAATTATATATGCGGCTCTCACCTCTAGTAGTCTCGCATACATTGTAATTGACTGGAAATGTCGGCTAGCGGTATTTTTGTTATGCTGTTTGACGACTTGTTAAATACAATTGGATCTGGTTATTAATAATTGCGAATTGACGACGAGAAAAAGTGGCCGACTAAATGCGCCTTTCTACATTAAGTGTTTGGTTGTTTATCGTTATTGGAATACGATCATTGATACGTCGTTGTAAATAAGCGCAAGATTGGGAGGAAGTCCATAATCTTGTGTTTAAGATAAAATTGTCAAGCATGTTAAAAGTGTTTTAGCCTGTTTGAGGTCCGTATGTGTTGTATTGATGTGACGGTGTCCAAGCAAATTGATGAAGGAAGATATGTTGTCAGGTTTGATAGTTTAACTCCATTTTGTGGAAATTTAAATTAGACTGAATGCATCTAAATGTATGAAGTGTCTGGTTGTTTGGATGATCTCCATTAAAGGAAAATATTAGATGGGACTAAAGAAGGATACTTGGCAGTGATGGAGATATGGGAAGATTTCACAGTGCCAGACGTTATCACTTCTTCTTTGGAGATAATAAATTCAAGTTGATTGTTGCCACGCGCAGTGAATTGCACGAACTGATGAAGCAAATTTCGGAAAAAGACCGGAGCAGCGGTGGTTTTGCAAGGCTAGTTTATCCCAAACGGCGTTGTTGAGGTTAAGTGTTTCCAAAATACCGTCAGAGGGTTTCGTGAAGAACTTGGATAAAATTCGGGTTCCACGAGTATTCATGATGATGGAAAGATTAAGCGGCTTATAGACTACACAGAATGATAGACTTTGGTCTTACAGCATCAACTGGACGGACAAAATCTAGTCCCAAGTAGTTGGAGGAAGACAGACACTTGGGTATAAGAGTGGACAGTATATTAGCAGCTAACCCTTGCCTTCGGTAAACAGCTCTGTCGTTTCGCAGGAATGAATAACCATGTGAAAGAGATCATCATTGTGCAAGATGGCGAATGGTTAATTTTCAACCAAGAAACACATGCAAGTATGTATTAGAAGCACATGTACAGCTCGTTCAAAGGAAGGATTACCCGTAATTGATTGGCATTTGAAGAGATAAACGTACAGATTTTGAGAATTTGTGGGATCAAATCAGAAGAATAATTAATAGATCGGTAAGGAGAAGCGTGCGAGGGTCTTATAAAGTCGATCTGAGTGCAATTGGGTTTGAAAAGAGGGATAATTTTCTTGTTGATGAAGAGAAAATGCTTGTCGTCATTCATAACTTTCACAGTGCCCTTTTTGTCCGGAGGGTGACGATGTTAGACTTTTGAAAACTTGACGAAGAATGTACAAATCTCGAGGCATTCGGTTGGCAGGGTGAAGCATGTGAAGTCACTGCAAGGCAAAGGCATAGCTTTACAGACATTTTTGTTGTCAGGAATAGCGGTAGCACGATAAGATTAGACAGTAGAAAAATAGGATATGTCTGTTTCCCGCACAGTCAATGGACTTTAAAATGTTTTATCGATAGGAGCTAATCTGGGTACCTTTTATATTAGGGGATGGATAGGTTGACGTTAAAATAGCATGAACATTAGTTAGGGGACAATTGCAACACATAGTTTTGGTATAAGCCCATATTTAAACTCTTTGGTTCACGGCGCGTTTGGCCACTTTGTCGAAGCGTATCAGAAGTAACCCTGGTAGATTCAGTAGACACGTAGGGATGGCGAGTTGAAAGAGGCAGTCCCGCAAAGTGTGATGGACTAAATAGCTCCAGAGCAATCATATTAGCATCACCGAGAAACCCCATATCCGTAGAATGTCTTCTCTTGTAATAGATCCAGCTGGAGAACGTAATCTTGGTATTGGAGTGGGTCGAGATCCACAATTGAATGATAGCAGCTTTATTAGTCACCCGTTTTACAAGGTCTTGTCAGGCCTGTGTTTGGCCTTGCCTGAAGCGACTAAAGAAGATCGACACTTAGGAGACTCCAACTTTGCTGGATATTTTGCGTGTAGTAAGAACAAAAGCTCGTTGTTTATAAATTGAAATATTCTTTCAATATTGAAAGTTATCATCTAAATGCGCCAAAATATCTTAAACTAGCTCATTCTGATAAGGTTGTGATTCCAAAAACCAGATATACAAATTGCGCCCAATATAATTGAGTGAAGCAAACACTTTTGCCAACCTATGAAGGATATGATCAGCCTGGCACAATACGAGTGGTCGCGATGTGGAGGCAGATATATCCCCCAACATGACAGTCAAAAGGCTGGAGATTTCAGCAACTTTCAGTTGGAGTTTGGAGTGACTACTTGACAGATTCACCAGCTTTCTTGTACGACCAATATTGTCAAGTGGCAACTGTGGCTTAAAATGCATATCAATAGAATTCAGAAATTTGGAATTCAACAGACAAACTGTCGTGACAGAGAAATAAATATAATAATGGCACAATGCATTGTAGGAGGTGTTGCGATTTATGTTAGTGTCTTTTGCAAGGTAGCAGTTTATTTACTGATGCTATGATTTTCCTACATATGCCTGGTAGCTGACGTCAAAAGAAATGGGTTTTGTGAGCCGTGCTTATCATCAGTCTCATTATAATCTAGCTGGCGTCAGAACCCTTTTTCTGTATCGTGATGTGAGAAGACTAAGTCGTGTATCATAAGTGTATTATAAACAATGTCTAGGCACAAGAGCATAAAGTCATAAAATCGGGATAAATAAATCCAGAGTGTCTTAGCAGTATAGTTACCAGTCACATCTAATCGATTAAGAACATATAAAATATAAATCTTGGTTTTGACAGCTAAAACATAGTAAACCACTGCATGCCACCGGCGTATTACGCGCGGGTGTCTATTATTATTAAACAAAACCCCATTAATTACTGTAGAGGATGTTAAATCCTCCGCCTTATGTAAAATGACCTTGACTGATAAATTTAAACCACCATAGCTGATTGTAACGAAATTTATTTAAAAAGATTTTTTTCTTTTTATTTTCCAGAACATTTTAAAATTGTGCGCTATTTTCAGTTTTTGAGTATCTCGCTCCTTGTCTGGTATTGTAATTTTTGGTCTGCCGCATTTTAACATTTTTTCCATAGTAAACGACTACATCATTATCAAATATATTATTCCATCAATTGCCTTGTGTTTTGATATAAAATAAGATTGAAGAGGAGCCTTGGAACAGGTATATTTGATTTTATTGTTGGGTCACGTTCATACCATAACAGATTATTGCTGAAAGGAACAGCTTTCCAACTTTCACTTTCCGATTGCCTAACAGTAAGTATCGATTTAATTGTTATCTCATATATTCATGGATACCGATATTAAATTTGAGGACACAAGTAGGTTAGTGCAGGACATAGCGGACTTGAACTTAAGTGACGCAAGCAATAATATAAGCATATCAGACTCTACTGTGAATTTTAGGACTTCCAGCGATCTGGCATCTATGGGGCTTACAGACACGAATAGGTTAGGGGCCTCAACATTACAAATAGAATTGTAGCTTTTAAATCTCAATTAAAACTGCTTGAAACTAACAGAGTTTGTTTCTAAAGTTAGGAGAAATATTGCCTTAAAGCAGAATTAGAATATATATCCCTAATGAAAACCGGATCTGACGAAATTGAGACTCGTTGGGTTGTAACGCGGAGCTGCGCGTTGCAGCATAGTGAGGAAGGTCCATTTAACATATGCATATTCTTAGTAGTAACAACCTACAAATCTAAAAAAAATACCGAAAATAACTAAAGAAGTAGAGGAACCCATTTTCCGTATCATAATTCGATAATTTCAAAAATTCCTGGAATCTAAGCCACTACGGCCGTTGCACTACAGCAGATTTGTTCAATGATCTTATTAGCAGTCAGACCAGATGGCCGTTGATGTCAAATAAAATATATATTACGTTTTGTTATTATTAATTTTTCAATAAAGAATCAAAATACAGCAAATCAGGCTGAATTCCGGCTGTTTTGTTTATTCAATATGTTTTGGAATCTTTCGGTGGTTGTCTTCTTCAATTCAACCACTATCAAAAAAATGTTTAAAGTAATAAAACAACAAAATGCAGATCGGGTAATTTTTATTTATTCAGTTTTGCAATATGTTCATACTTTTATTACAGTAAAACAGATCCTGCTGTAACAGAACAGAGCAAGAGCATATAAACCTAAAGCCAACCTTTCAAAAATGTGATTCTTAAAGTCAAATAAGACAAACCATAAACTTTGGCAATCTAAACCAAGAAAATTACAAAAAATATATATTGCAATATTTTAAAAACCATAGATTTGTTAAAGAAACAAGCAGTAATTTCAAATGTCCAAAAATATCAATAGATTAATTTCACGAAAATCTCCAGCATAGTCATATATAATTTAATCTAACATTTCACTAAATATCGAGATAGTTTCTGTCTCCTTAATGATCAACATGGTCTCTTAAATGGACGCTCCACTTTCACCAACTTTGTGAGTGTCTTTAACCACTGTTACTTTTATATTTCCAAAGGTCATTAATGTACTCTTCTCCATTCTGTTATCACAGTCTTTCAATTCAATACCGCTCTCGTTAATTGAATCTGCCTTATTGAGCAATGGCATTTGCGGCAGCGTCCTTTAACTGATTCGTTTCTACCTTCAAAACCGTTACACAACAATAAAAGTCGGAAATGGTCACTCAAGGTTAGACCTTATCCATTCTGGTATCTCCCAAGTTACAGTACTTGGTCCTATATTACTCAGCCTAACACTCACACAGTTTCAGGTTGCGGAAAACCTGCTCAAACAGTTCAAATATGCAGATAACATGGTAATAATACTCCGTAATCCAATCTCGCCTAACTTTTTCTCACATCCAGTCACTCAGCTACAATCTTCGTTTCATTTTCATCTTAGCGAAATCGGTCTTAAACTAAATCCCGATAAGACTCGTTTGATGAAACTTACATCCGACACGTTCCATTCTTTCCTGACTGAAAATTGTTGCCTTGATATTTAAATGATTGACTCAGTCGAGCTCCTTGACATCTACTTTTCTTATTTATAAGACTTCTGCTTATATCTTAATCACATTACTTCCAAACTCTTTAAGTGTACCCGTTTTTATCTGCCGCAAATACATAGCAATACTCTACAAATTATATAATTCAAATCATATGTCCTATCTCTCGTCTCCTATGCTACCAAATTAATTGCCCTCCCACTTTATCTTACTCTTATGTCATTGAACAGATTGCTTCTCGACTTTTGAAGCGTCTCTTCCTTCTTAGTCAGAACTATCGAGAGCGCCCCTTTCTTGCAAATCTTCTCACATTGTGGTATACCCGACACTTACGAATCATCTCTTTCATTCATTAGATCTTGACTTGTTTTTCGCTGTCAAATTTCTGTAAACGCCCCGGCTTCAAGTAAATGCCGTACGACGTTACAAACTCGGTTAAGGTGCTCTGAATAGAGATTAGTTACTGATATTGGGGCCCTTAAGAGGGCCTTCGCGGCGTTCGCGTAAGTTATATATATGTAAGTTGATGTTCTGTTCCTTGGGTGGACTCTGGTTGTGATTCCTGCTGTTGTTATCATGTGTGTTGAAGTTCTGCATTAATTAGCTCGTCTTGCTGGCTGAAGTGCAACACGGTGAGTCACGAATGTTGCCAATTGTTGGTGAAACAAATCAATATCCCGCGTAGGTATTGACAGCCGACAGCACGCACATGTGTAACACGAGGCAGAACGCAGGTACGACCAACTGACTTGCATGGTAAATTACCGTGCTTAAATAGCATGCAATATGTGTACTTGCATACTATTGGTTAAACGTGGTTAGACGTGGTTAAACAGCAATTTGCTTTTTTCTCATTGGTGCAACGTAAATAAATTTGAATTTAATTTACGCAATATGTCGGCGATTGATTTGTGTCATTACAACACTTTCCTCTCTGAAAAAAAATATTCCTCTCTGCGAGGCTAGATAAGAAATGCATGACAGAGTTCGAACCATGTTAAGCAAAAATATGATGAACCATAAGTGCTGGGCTTAAATATGCTTGTTGGTTGCTTCAACAATGATATGATGCCAGGTAACCACTAGGAATTGCTACACAAATTGTTAGCTCTAGTGGACGGTCATACCACGTGAGGCAAATAGAGCAGTGTAAGTTTTTGGAGCCGCAGCGTGAAGATTTCGAGGTAAATCGCCTCTGAATTTTCCAGGTTTAAGTTAAAACCTAAGCAGGTTGGATCGTTGTCAATGTGTTTGTATACGACCAAAGGAGCTAGAGTGCTCGACGTTGTGGTCATGACATTTGTAGAGTGGTCTTTTGTGAAATAGATAAAGTTGAGATATGCATTGAAAGTGGCCTGTACCATGATATGAAGCTGATCACTACTTAGTGTTGCTGCACGAAAGCGTTAGCTCTAAGTAGCTGGTCATACCAAAATAGGCAGTGTAATGCCATGTGTGAGAAATACATTATAATGTAAACATATATACATTAAAATCAAAGGTAACTGCATAAAACTATGTACACGAACATTGCCTCAGAGATGGCATAATACCTAAGAACTGTTCAAAATGCTACACAATTGTTAGCTAAGAACAGCTGGTTATGCCACGTGAGACAAATACGAAAATTAACGTAAGGTTAAAAAATTTTATAGTTAATGTTAATGTTTTAAAAAAATTAATTACGCGTTATACAAAGCAGACTATTGAGATTGTGGGCAGACGGAGCCTGAGACGTGTGTAGAAGGTTGAACGCTCTCAGGATCAGGTGGTTCGATAAACGGTTTCAACCTGTCTATACTTACTGATATCGGTGTAGCGCCTTGCATAATGATGAAGTATTTTGGCTGTCTTAGTAAAATCGGGTAAGGACCGCGATACTTGGGTTGTAGTGGTGCAACAGCAGTATTGTTGCGAACGAGTACTCTCTTGCAGCTGTAGAGCTGTGGGTGAACGAAGACTGGACGAGGCGTGTGTCTCGGCTGCTGTTCGGACATGTTACCGAAATGAAGTCGAAGGCGGGTAGCTTCATCTTGTGGGTCATCTTGTGCCGGTAGTAGACGTGGGAGCTGACTAGGCAGGCGTAGATCCATGCCATGCAAGAGTTGTGACGCAGACGTTTTAATGGATTCACGAGTACGGGAACGTATGGAAAGCAGAACTAAAGGTAGTGCATCGACCCAGTTGCCATTAATGGACGGGGATGCTAAAGCTGCTTTGAGTTCCCTATGCATTCTCTCTACCATGCCATTAGCTTGGGGATGGTAGGCAATCGTCTGGCGTAAGATGCATCCCATGTACCGCAAGGTGGTTTTGAAACGATCAGATGAGAAACAAGTGCCTCTGGCCGTGATGACCTCATTGGGAACACCGTAATTGGATATCCATGCAGAGATAAAACCGTTAGTTACTTCGTCTGCAGAAATGGTGCCAAGAGGTAATGCCACAGACCACCGTGTAAATCTATCGATCATAGTTAGAAGGTAGCTGAAACCTTGAACCTTTGTCAGATGAACTATGTCGATGTAGACAATGGCTAGGCGAGAAGTAGACCGAAAATGTTGCAACTTAGAACGAGTGTGTCGTGTGATCTTGTTTTTCTGACAAATAGCACACGCTGAGACCCATCGTTTAACATTCTGCCTAAGTCTGTGACCCCAGAAACGATCTGTATGAAGTCGGACAGTCGCTTGGCTTCCTGGGTGAGAAATTGAGTGAATTGAATCGAAAACATTTCTCTGAAGACTGGTCGGCAGAACTGGCTTGTTGGGCTGCGTACCCGTGAAGTAAACAATTGGTAAGCCTTCCCACAGTCGGCATATGAACTTGGTTGGGTGACAGGCTATTGATCTTTGAATGTGAATGTCACCGCGTTGTTCAGTTCGCAGGAGAGTTGGCGTTAGTGCAGGTTCAGTGAGTGTCACTGAGTTGACATTGAATAGTGACGGCGAAGGTGGTTGTAGCGAGACGTCTGGCCTGGAAAGGGCATCTGCGATGAAGTTCTGTTTGCCCTTGACGTGAAAGACGTCAAATTGCCATTCGCTTAGACTAGAAAGCTGTCTTTCCACACTGGCAGGGTACTTGGCGATAGATGAAGTTGCGTTTCGAAGTGCGCTAACTAGTGGTGCATGATCTGTGAAAACATCAAATCTGCTACTGCCAATGATGCTGATAAATGGCGCACTGCGTCGTGGATGGCGAGAAGTTCTCGGCCGAAAGTGTCGTACCTCGTTTCTACTGGTTGGAGAGTACGCAAGTAGAAACTGATAGGCTTCGAACTCCGTCGATCTCTTGTTCCAAAGTGGCTCCAATAGCGAATTCAGAAGCATCTGTCGTCAGTAGAAATGGCTTTTTGAAATCTGGATGCGTTAGCATTGTGGCATTTGCTAACGAGTTGATGGCAAGTCGAAGTAATTCCTCGTCTTCCGATGACCAAGCAATGATGGAATTCTTGCTAAGTCCTTTTCGGTTCCGCAGGTGCCTGCACAAAGGATAAAGTTGCTTTGAAAGACCTGGAAGGAACTTGCGATAATAGTTTAGTACTCCCAGGATTTTCTGCAAATCGCTCAAAGTCCTTGGTGACTTGATATTCTTGATTGAATTCGTCTTTGACGGCAACGTTTGAATACCTTGGGCCGTGATACGATGCCCTAAGAAGTCGACGGATGAAGTTGCAATCTGCGTCTTGTCACAATTGATCTTGAGTCCGCTGTTGGATAAGCGTGAGAGGACATTTCGTAGATGTTTCGCATGAGATTCTAGATCTGGACTGAATACCATAATGTCATCTAGGTATGACACACAATAAGCAGAGTCGTCGCGAAGTATGTTGTCTATGAATCTTTGAAATGTCTGAGTAGTACACTTAAGTCCAAAAGGCATGTAAAGATATTCAAAAAGACCAATTGGAGTGATGACTGCAGTTTTCTCGATATCCTCTGGTGCTACCGGTATGTGATGGTACGCTTGTCTGAGGTCCATCACTGAGAATAAATTGCTGCCGTTGAGTTTTTCAAGTAAAGTGTTGATATTTGGAATAGGATATGCATCTGATTTTGTCACTGAATTTAGCTTACGGTAGTCTCCACAGGCTCTGTACGATCCATTTGATTTTGAGACTAAGTGCAGTGGTGACGCCCATGAACTTTCGATGGTCTGATGATTCCCTCTGCCAAAAGCCTTGAGAATTATTCTTGGGCAGCTTTCAGCTTAGCAGGAGCCAGTGGTCGCTTCTTGAGTGCAATAGGTTGTCCTTCTGTGACGATATGATGCATCGTGTTGGAGACTCGGAGATCGGATTTGTTAAGATCGAAAAGCGATTTGTATTTTCGAAGAGCTGCTGATATCTCTGCTGAATGATGCACTGGGGTTGACTGAATGACCTGTAACTCCAAACGCTCGGAGGCAAGTGTCCAAAAGCTTTGTTCAAGTCCGGTGGAGGGGTCGATGATCTTTGATTGGCAAGATCAACAATGAGCCGAAATTTTAGAAGGAAATCAAGGCCTATTATATTATGTGAGACCTTAGCAATAGTGAAGTTGTGGGAAAATTCACGTCGTAGACCTATGTTGAGTGTGCGGTATTGGCAGCCATAAGTTGGTATGGGCTCGCCTGTAGCTGTTGCAAGAAGAACGCCTAGCGACATCTCGGCCATTGAATCACCTTTGAGAACTGAGACTGACGCACCTGTGTCTACGATGTACTCTTCGCCAGTTTTGAAATCAAGAAGGTGCAGAAGTTCGTTTGGCTGTTTGGCCGGGTCATGCAAACAAGTGGGCTGGTGATTGCGACCGGCATTGTCTGTTTGGTTCTCTATGTGAAAATTTCGGCGTGGACGAAAAGAGTCGACAGGGATGTCGGATTGTAGTTGGCTTCTTCCCTGTAGCGCCGTTGATACCGTTGATGCCGTTGATGTGCAGAAAGTACGGTCTTCTACTTCCTGCGCCAGACGTTTCCCGATACTGATGCCCCCTTGTGCCTGCGGTCTGTTGTCCTCTCCGTCAGCTGTGGAAATTGACACTCATTCGGAAATTCTTCGGAACGACAAAGACAAACTTGGCAAGCATAAAAAACTTCTGGTGGTTATAACACCAGTTCTTTGGAGCATATTTATTAAAGGATTGCGGAGATCTCGATCGCCGCCTACCATTATAATTTGACTTGGAAACGAATTTTGGTCGAGAATTCACTTGATTTATCTCAGATTTGGTAATGGCCAATCCTTCTAGCACTTTGGCCATGTTCGCCTCTGTTCTCTCTAAAGAGGAGATTCTATCATCTTGCGGGGGTGAAGAAAAGGATGATGGATTCACTTTGGGTTCCAAAACCCTATATTCTAACTCACATCTCTCAGATAAGTCATCTATAGAGAGAGTGTTGGGGAGCTATCTGGCAAAGAGTTTTAATGTTTGGGGAAGATTGTTAATAAAAACAACCTTAGCCTCATGGTCAGAAATGTTGGTTTATACCAACGTTTCCGTAATTCCCTCAGTATTTCTATGGGGCCAAGATTTGGCATATCTAACTGTGCATATTTGTTTATTATCTGCTCAGTTTCAGTGGGTCCAAGCAAGGATTCTACCTCGTTTTGTAGGCCAAAATGGGATTAGGTAGCTTCCTAATGGCCTCAAGCTTAGGATAAATCCATCGCTGCAATTCAGAAGGTAGTTTAGCAAAAACCTTTGACAGTTTTTGATGACTGTCATAATCAGGACACGGGGAGAAAGCGGAGTCTACGCGCATAAAAAATAGCTCACTATCTCCATCCCAAACAGGAACATCAGTATCTAAAATTTGACCTGACATTTTAACAATCTTACGGGATCTTAAAAGCATAAATTTATAAGCAATACGAAAATGTATAAATAAACTTTAACGAAACGCTTACCCACAAACAGCTTCCACAGTTGAGTTTGACGTGTACGTATGGTGCCGTTTCGTACGTAGGAAAGTTAAATAGAGGCCCAGTTGGCCTTTGATGACAATGTATTATAATTATCCCCACAAATCCACAATATATATATCCAACAGATTTCCCAGAAAACCACGATCAGGGTAAAGAAAACACAAATGTCAATCTATTTATCCCAAATAGATGAAAAAGGAAGTCAATTTTAATTATACCGAAAAAAATCAGAACAATAATCAGTATCCTGGCGCGGTCGCCAATTTTGTAAACGCCCCGGCTTCAAGTAAATGCCATACGACATTACAAACTCGGTTAAGGTGCTCTGAATAGAGATTAGTTACTGATATGGGGGCCCTTAAGAGGGCCTTGGCGGCGTTCGCGTAAGTTATATATATGTAAGTTGATGTTCTGTTCCTTGGGTGGACTCTGGTTGTGGTTCCTGCTGTTGTTATCATGTGTGTTGAAGTTCTGCATTAATTGGCTCGTCTTGCTGGCTGAAGTGCAACACGGTGAGTCACGAATGTTGCCAATTGTTGGTGAAACAAATCAATATCCAGCGTAGGTTTTGACAGCCGAAATCACGCACATGTGTAACACGAGGCAGAACGTAGATACGACCAACTGATTGCATAGTAAATTACCGTGCCTAAATAGCATGCAATATGTGTACTTGCATACTATTGGTTAAACGTGGTTAAACGTGGTTAAACAGCAATTTTGCTTTTTTCTCATTGGTGCAACGTAAATAAATTTGAATTTAATTTACGCAATATGTCGGCGATTGATTTGTGTCGTTACATTTCGTTCATCCAAATCACCCCTACGCCACACGCTGAAGCAACTTTTCAATTTTATCCAACCATATCCTCAATATATTTAATAAAACCTATCTCCTTTCAAAACACATAATTGTATTTAACGCACTACCTACGGAAGCCATACACCTACCCCAGCGCGAATTAAAAGGGCTGTTCACATACACTTATTTAGCAAATTATTATGAAAAAACTTTGATTGGAAACACACCTTGTTCCCAATTCAATTTAAAAATAATTGATTGCGCGGGTGGTGGTAATAATTATTTAAATCAAGTTTGCGAGCTTGAAGTAACCACCAATCCCATTGTTCCAATTGTTCGACACACTAGTTAAATACATTGGGATTGGTGTTTAATTCAAGCTCGCAAACTTGATTTAAAGAACTGTTCCATATTCACCCGTAATACTTTTTTATATTTCTTTATACATAGATTTTCCACAAATTTCTGAGTATTAAATTTCTTTCCGCCTAACCTTCAAATTAGAGGACTCGCCTTAGACGCAGAACGTCACATTTTGTCAATCCAATACTATCTATTTACTATTTATGTTTATTCATACAAGTGTATATTATTCTGTCATGATTTGCTTTAATATATCTCCTCATTTTTTTTAGAAAAGAATAGAATATCTTTATTTGGATTCAAACCAAACATGTTCCATCAAATAATCAAATTGGAAAATGTACAATATAAAAAAAAGTTATCACATTACATAAAAATGTGCAATTAGTCTCATGTAGATAAGTAAATCTCACTAGTTGTACTGTACAATATATCAATATCAGAAAGTTCGGCTGTAAGGAATAATAGATTCATCATCAAAAATAGGAAAAATTAAGGTATAATTCGAGTGTAACATTATGCAAAAGAATGAGAACCATGACTAGCAATTGATTGTATGTATTGTTGACTAACATGATGATATAATGCATAACATTTCAATTTTAATAATACAAAACTTGGAAATAAAAATCTCAAGAAATTCTGTTTCCGATAACAATTATCCTTGTCTTTTATTCAACCATGAGAAAGTATTATCATAATCAAAATAAAAAATATCGTAGGATTGTAGACTCTTTCTAGTTCAGTAGATAAAAATTTAAAAGACATCTTAGATGGAGGCGTTTCTCTAAGCCCTTTTGGCAATTGGTTGTAAATTTTGTAGATTTTCGAAAAAGAGAATAACTTGCTCGCAACATTCCCCACCAAAGGAGGAGATATTGCTAAATGTCCAGATCTAGTTCCAACTTCATGACTCTTTCTTATTGGATTCATATAGGCACCAGTCCACTGGTTCAAATGGAAAACTTTTATGCAATAGCACATCCTCCGAAACCATAAAGTTTGCAGTGATACAAACTGTAATCTAGTGGCGTATATAGTGCAGGAGATAGGACTAATTTGTTTCACAACTTTTCTTTATACAGCTTCTATCTTATTAGACAAACCCTTTGTTAAGGGATTCCAAGTAGCGGCAGCATATTCTAGTATCGGTCTAATCCATATTATATACATTTTAAGTTTTATGTCATTCGATAAGATATTTCGATTTATTAGTGCTCATCTTTTCTTGGCACTGCCTACTATACTTTCAATATGTCTCTCAGCAGAAGCTGTACATGGAATATTTATGCCTAAATCCTTTATTTCTTGCTTAAGTTTAATCTCAAAAACATCATTAATCACAGCATCATGAAAATAAACATAATGAATGTCTGTTCTGTTACCTATTTTTAAAGCGCAATCAATTATTGTTTAAATTGTATTGCCTATATATGTATACGTGGCGAAAACTGCAAACAGTTAATGTTCGTGACTGCATAGAAATTGTGCATCCGACATTTCCAGTCAAGTTCAATGTATACAAGACTGCTAGAGGTGAGAGCCGCATATCTAAATTTGATTTCCATATATATTCAATGCGGTTTGATCCTCAATAGTCAGTTTACCGTCGTACTCTGATGATGATCATGGAAGGTCGAAACGCGTCAGTGCGTTGCAGCTGGCGGTAGTTTTTGTTATGTTGTTCGACAACTGGTTAAATACAATGGGATTGGTGTTTACTTCAAGCACGCAAACTTGATTTAAAAAATTGTTACCACCACCCGCGCAATCAGTTATTGTTTAAATTGTATTGCCTATATATGTATATGTGGCGAAAGCTGCAAACAGTTAATGTTCGTGACTGCATAGAAATTGGGCATCCGACATTTCCAGTCAAGTTCAATGTATGCAAGACTGCTAGAGGTGAGAGCCGCATATCTAAATTTGATTTCCATATATCGGTTTGATCCTCGATAGTCAGTTTGCCGTCGTACTCTGATGATGATCATGGAAGGTCGAAACGCGTCAGTGCGTTGCAGCTGGCGGTAGTTTTGTTATGTTGTTCGACGACTGGTTAAATACAATGGGTTTGGTGTTTGCTTCAAGCTCGCAAACTTGATTTAAAGAATTGTTACCACCACCCGCGCAATCAATTATTGTTTAAATTTTAAAGCTCTTGTTTTTTTTTGTTTATTCTCAGCCCTAGTGTAATCAAATATCTACTCAAATCATACAAATCTAATGTCACATTATTTTTGGAGAATTCGACATTTTTTGGATCAATTGGAAAGATTATTTTTAAATCATCAGCGAATTTGCAAACTCGACCGTTAGGGATCTTAGTTTCCAAATGTGCAAATACAATTTTAAATAAAATTGGCCCCAAACTTGTTCCCTGTGGAACTACACTTATTACCCTTTTCGATTTAGATATCAAATCGTTTACTTGAATACTCATTCTTCGATTATATAAATAGTATCTAAGTAATCTAAAATTATTCGGATCAATGTTCAATAAATTAATCGCATTCAAAATAGCATCAAAAGAATAGAGTCAAAAAGGGATTGTCTAATAAGATAGAAGCTGTACATAGAAAAGTTGTGAAACATATTAGTCCTACTTCTTGCACTATATACGCCTCTAGATTACAGTTTGCGTCAATGCAATCTCTGTGGTTTCGGAGGATGTGTTATTGTATAAAAGTTTTCCATCTGAACCAGTGGACTGGTGCTTATATGACTCCGATAATGAAGAGTCATGAAATTGGAACTAGATCTGGACATATGGCAATATCTCCTCCTTTTGTGGGGAATGTAGCGAGCAAGTTATTCTCTTTCTCGAAAATCTACAAAATTTATAATCAATTGCCGAAGGGGCTTAGAGAAATGCCTCCATCTAAGATGTCTATTAAAACTTTATCTACTGAACTTGAAAAAGTCTGCAATCCTGCTGATATCTTTTATTTTTTTGATTATGATAATACTTTCTCATGGTTGAATAAGAGACAAGGATAATTATTATCGGAAACAGATTTTATTGAGATTTTATTTCCAAGTTTTGTATTATTATAATTGAAATGTTATGCACTATATCTTCAAATTAGTTAACATTACATACAATCAATTGTTAGTCATGGTTCTCAATTTTTGCATAATGTTACACTCGAATTATACCTTAATTGTTCCTAATTTGATGATGTATATATTATTATTTTAAGTCGAACTTTCTGATATTGATATATTGTATTGTACAACTAGTGAGATATACCTATCTACATGAGATTAATTGCACAATTATTGTGATGTGATAATTTTTTAAATATATATTGTACATTTTCCAATTTTATTATTTGATGGAATATGTGTGATTTGAATCCAAATGAAGATATTGTATTCTATTCTATTTTATTCTATAAGTTTGATCTCAAAAACATCATTAATCACAGCATCATTAAAATAAACATAATTAAATTCTGTTCTGTTACCTATTTTTAAAGCTCTCGTCTTTTTACTGTTTATTCTCAGCCCTAGTGTTAACAAATATCTACTTAAATCATACAAATCTAGTATCACATTATTTAATCAATAATCGATGGATATTTGCAAACAAAATAGAGATTGATCTGTAATCATAGCACGTTGGCTTACTTACTTTTGTGCAAAGTTTAGCTTCTATTGTTAGTATATCTGGTAATATCCGATTCTGCAAAATTCTATTTACAAGGTGCGGAGCGCGTCTAAAATGTAAGGTAATTGGTAGGTTATCAATCGATATACCAAGGGTATCTTTTTGTTTTTTTTATTTTATTTTTAACATTAATTCTATCAATGCATCACTGTCAATAACAAGTCCTAGATCCTGGTTTCCCGAAGGATCCGTTAGATCAATAAAATTGCCTTTTTTCTGCGGATTACATAACAAGTTGCCAAATACTTCATCCAATTCACAGAGAAATTCATAATCAGTTTTACCCACAGGTAATATAATGTTTAATTTTTCCTTATATTTGCCGTAGTCTGTGAGGAGTTTGTATCCTAGTCTAGGATTACTCTTCAGTTTAGCCAAAATAATTCTCTCTGATCTTTGACGGATTATCAGCAATGATGAATTAATTTCTTTATCGATCAAATCTAACCTCATTTTTTAATACTATTGATAAGAATACATTTCATTATATTATCTCGTTTGATTCTTAGCTTACATAACTTCCTATTGATTCGCTTTGGTATTACATCCGTAAATGTTGATGCTCTAAATATATCAGATAATAACAGTGAAACAGAAGAAACAAATTCGTCATCGTTCATGATAAATAAACTTTCATAATCAATTGATAAGCTTAATTCTCTAAAAAGATTCCAGTTGATTCTGGAACATTGCACGTGAGCATTTTCAAAATTAGGTGTCAATGTTTTGCTACTCAAAATGTTCCATTGTAGAATAATTTGTTTATGATCCAATTCTTTAAAGTAATTTACAACATCATAACTGTGTGAGTTCAACACTTCAACTTCTAAATATACATGGTCTAAGCATTCTGAACCTCTAGTTGGTTCCTTTATAATCTGCTTAAGATCATGATTAGAAAAAAGATTGATTATTTCACAGTCATGCACCTTATTAAAATCTCCTACCACAATAATATAACCATGGCAGTCAAAAATAGATTGAAAGGAATTGATAAACATTTGATCATCATGTAAATTAGCATACGGCGGTCTGTAAACCGCGATAAGAATCAGGTTATCAATTTGTATAGATACAAAATCAATGACAGAATTATATTCGCTAGAATGTAACACTGTTGCATTTAATATCGATTTGCTATAAATAAGTACTCCTCCACCTCTTTTATCCAGTGATCTGTCTTTCCTAAATAGAGAATAATGAGGAATGTCAAATTCATAGTTTTCAATGTTCTTGTTCAGCCAGATCTTAGATAAAATTATAAAGTCAAAATTGTTACTTATTATAAAATCACACAGCAAAAAAGTTTTATTCTTAACACTTTTACAATTAGCATAAAATAAAGTATATGAACAACTCAACTCATCTTTACAGTCTTCAATAGTTACTGATTTAACTTTTGTGGTTTCCTTATACTTCGTTTGTTGGGTACCGTAGCTACAGTTCGTAGCTGTCCGCTGTCCACAACATTCATTAATGAAACCCCGTTTTTTGTAATTTTAGAATCGATTGACACATCCTTGATTGTAACTTGTTCCGGATGACTTGATTTCTGATCTAAATTCTTCTATACCTTTTTTGCCGCTGACAATTTTCTTTGGATAAAAGTCTTGTCTCTGGAGATGAATATGTTGTGAAAGTTACGACATTCTTCTTTCTTTTTATTAATATCCTCCACTTGCTTGTTAGTCGGCCTTGGTCGTTCCGATTTCTTGCCAACTCTGAAGCATTTCGTTATATCGGCCTCTGTCGTATCTCTAATTAAAGCATTTAACTTCTCAACATCCTTATGATCAGCATTTTCATTAAGATTAAATAAAATTAACTGTTCTTGTTTTCCGATTCTTGCAGAAACTTCATTAGATAAAATATTCAATATTTCTTCACCTGAAGAACTGCTTTTTGTAGATATATCGTCTTCTTTAGTTATTTCACTTAATTGGATCCATGGCTTAACATTGTCTTTTAATTTATCCATCTTGTCGTTTAACGCAACGGTCAAT
>JAQBSW010011598.1:0-19513 GCA_029291075.1 Eudiplozoon nipponicum
TTTGCATGCGTGAGGACCCGGGTTCAATTCCCGGTATCTCCACTTTTTGACGACAACATTTTAGAAAGCAAAATTGCGACCGATAATTTGTCAAGAAAAAGACGCCTTATAATATGTGCAATTAAATGAGAATTTCTATTCTGAATGTAAAAATGTGTTTGTGAACAATATAAATTACACATATCGAGCGAATAATTTCAAACATATTTCCAATTCTACAGAAAATATATATTTTAAATGGGCGATTGTTATCAAATCTTGAGTTTAAATCATTCTCTTCGGCATAGTTGACGGAATATCGTCAGATTTATAAACATTTACAAATGGCTAGTAAACTTTCCCTTTTTCAGGCACACTATTATAAATATATTGAAAGATTCATAGTAGTAAAAGTTTAACATCTAATTTGGAATAAATTTATTAACACAATTCCTCTGAAATGAGGGATGCATCGAAAAATTTATATACACACATCGATTAATATAAATTTACCTTTAACAATTTCAATTATTCTAAAATGGAATCAATATTATTTCTGATATTCCAGAATAATAATCCAAAATCAAGTTACCTTGTTTCAACAAAATTATATAATGTAAATTCTCTGCTATTTAATATGGGGATGTAGCTCAGTGATAGAGCGCGTGCGCTTTGTGCATGCGTGAGGCCCTGCAATTCTTGTATCTCCAATTTCTGACGACAATATTTTAGAAAGCAAAATTGTGACCGATAATTTGTCAAGAAAAAGACGCCTTATAATATGTGCAAATAAATGAGAACTTCTATTATGAATGTAAAAATGTGTCTGTGAACAATATAAATTACACATATCGAGCGAATAATTTCAAACATATTTCCAATTCTACAGAACATATATATTTTAAATGGGCGATTGTTATCAAATCTTGAGTTTAAATCATTCTCTTCGGCGTAGTTGGCGGAATATCGTCAGATTTATAAACATTTACAAATGGCTAGTAAACTTTCCCTTTTTCAGGCACACTATTATAATTATATTGAAAGATCATATAAGTAGTAAAGTATAACATTCAATTTGGAATAAATTCTATTAACACAATTCCTCTGAAACAGAGGATGCATCGAAAATTTATATACACACATCGATTAATATTAATTTTACCTTTAACAATTTCAATTATTCTGAAAATGGAATCAATATTATTTCGATATTCCAGAATAATAATCCAAAACAGCTACGTTGTTTCAACAAATTCATATACGTAAATTTTCCTGTTTTTTAATATGGGGATGTATCTCAGTGGTTGAGCGCGCGCTTTGCATGCGTGAGGCCCCGGGTTCAATTCCCGGTATCTCCACTTTTTGACGACAATATTTTAGAAAGCAAAATTGCGACCGATAATTTGTCAAGAAAAAGACGCCTTATAATATGTGCAAATAAATGAGAATTACTATTCTGAATGTAAAAATGTGTCTGTGAACAATATAAATTACACATATCGAGCGAATAATTTCAAACATATTTCCAATTCTACAGAACATATATATTGTAAATGGACGATTGTTATAAAATCTTGAGTTTAAATCATTCTCTTCGGCATAGTTGGCGGAATATCGTCAGATTTATAAACATTTACAAATGGCTAGTAAACTTTCCCTTTTTCAGGCACACTATTATAAAAATATAGAACGATCTTATAAGTAGTAAAATTTAACATTCAATCTAGAATAAATTCTATTAACACAATTCCTCTGAAACAGGGAATGCACCGAAAATTTATTTACACACATCGATTAATATAAATTTTACGTTGAACATTTTCAATTATTCTGAAAATGGAATCAATATTATTTCGATATTCCCGAATAATAATCCAAAAACTGCTACCTTGTTTCAACAAATTCATATACGTTAATTTTCCTGTTATTTAATATGGGGATGTAGCTCAGTGATAGAGCGCGCGCTTTGCATGCGTGAGGCCCGGGTGCAATTCCCGGTATCTCCACTTTTCAGACGACAATATTTTAGAAAGCAAAATTGCGACCGATAATTTGTCAAGAAAAAGACGCCTTATAATATAGCAGAATAAATGAGAATTTCTATTCTGAATGTAAAAATGTGTCTGTGAACAATATAAATTACAAATATCGAGCGAATAATTTCAAACATATTTCCAATTCTACAGAACATATATATTTTAAATGGGCGATTGTTATCAAATCTTGAGTTTAAATCATTCTCTTCGGCATAGTTGGCTGAATATCGTCAGAATTATAAACATTTACAAATGGCTAGTAAACTTTCCCTTTTTCAGGCACACTATTATAATTATATTGAAAGATCTTATAAGTAGTAAAGTATAACATTCAATTTGGAATAAATTCTATTAACACAATTCCTCTGAAACAGAGGATGCATCGAAAATTTATATACACACATCGATTAATATAAATTTTACCTTTAACAATTTCAATTATTCTGAAAATGGAATCAATATTATTTCGATATTCCAGAATAATAATCCAAAAACAGCTACGTTGTTTCAACAAATTCATATACGTAAATTTTCCTGTTATTTAATATTGGGATGTAGCTCAGTGGTAGAGCGCGCGCTTTGCATGCGTGAGTCCCCGGGTTCAATTCCCGGTATCTCCAATTTTTGACGACAATATTTTAGAAAGCACAATTGCGACCGATAATTTGTCAAGAAAAAGACGCCTTATAATATGTGCAAACAAATGAGAATTTCTATTATGAATGTAAAAATGTGTCTGTGAACAATATAAATTACACATATCGAGCGAATAATTTCAAACATATTTCCAATTCTACAGAACATATATATTGTAAATGGGCGATTGTTATCAAATCTTGAGTTTAAATCATTCTCTTCGGCATAGTTGGCGGAATATCGTCAGATTTATAAACATTTACAAATGGCTAGTAAACTTTCCCTTTTTCAGGCACACTATCATAAAAATAGTGAACGATCTTATAAGTAGTAAAATTTAACATTCAATCTGGAATAAATTCTATTAACACAATTCCTCTGAAACAGGGAATGCACCGAAAATTTATTTACACTCATCGATTAATATAAATTTTACGTTTAACATTTTCAATTATTCTGAAAATGGAATCAATATTATTTCGATATTCCCGAATAATAATCCAAAAACAGCTACGTTGTTTCAACAAATTCATATACGTAAATTTTCCTGTTATTTAATATGGGGATGTAGCTCAGTGGTAGAGCGCGCGCTTTGCATGCGTGAGGCCCCGGGTTCAATTCCCGGTATCTCCACTTTTCAGACGACAATATTTTAGAAAGCAAAATTGCGACCGATAATTTGTCAAGAAAAAGACGCCTTATAATATGTGCAAATAAATGAGAATTTCTATTATGAATGTAAAAATGTGTCTGTGAACAATATAAATTACACATATCGAGCGAATAATTTCAAACATATTTCCAATTCTACAGAACATATATATTGTAAATGGGCGATTGTTATCAAATCTTGAGTTTAAATCATTCTCTTCGGCATAGTTGGCGGAATATCGTCAGATTTATAAACATTTACAAATGGCTAGTAAACTTTCCCTTTTTCAGGCACACTATTATAATTATATTGAAAGATCTTATAAGTAGTAAAGTATAACATTCAATTTGGAATAAATTCTATTAACACAATTCCTCTGAAACAGAGGATGCATCGAAAATTTATATACACACATCGATTAATATAAAATTTACCTTTAACAATTTCAATTATTCTGAAAATGGAATCAATATTATTTCGATATTCCAGAATAATAATCCAAAACAGCTACGTTGTTTCAACAAATTCATATACGTAAATTTTCCTGTTTTTTAATATGGGGATGTATCTCAGTGGTTGAGCGCGCGCTTTGCATGCGTGAGGCCCCGGGTTCAATTCCCGGTATCTCCACTTTTTGACGACAATATTTTAGAAAGCAAAATTGCGACCGATAATTTGTCAAGAAAAAGACGCCTTATAATATGTGCAAATAAATGAGAACTTCTATTATGAATGTAAAAATGTGTCTGTGAACAATATAAATTACACATATCGAGCGAATAATTTCAAACATATTTCCAATTCTACAGAACATATATATTGTAAATGGGCGATTGTTATCAAATCTTGAGTTTAAATCATTCTCTTCGGCATAGTTGGCGGAATATCGTCAGATTTATAAACATTTACAAATGGCTAGTAAACTTTCCCTTTTTCAGGCACACTATTATAAAAATATTGAACGATCTTATAAGTAGTAAAATTTAACATTCAATCTGGAATAAATTCTATTAACACAATTCCTCTGAAACAGGGAATGCACCGAAAATTTATTTACACACATCGATTAATATAAATTTTACGTTTAACATTTTCAATTATTCTGAAAATGGAATCAATATTATTTCGATATTCCCGAATAATAATCCAAAAACTGCTACCTTGTTTCAACAAAATCATATACGTAAATTTTCCTGCTATTTAATATGGGGATGTAGCTCAGTGATAGAGCGCGCGCTTTGCATGCGTGAGGCCCCGGGTGCAATTCCCGGTATCTCCACTTTTCAGACGACAATATTTTAGAAAGCAAAATTGCGACCGATAATTTGTCAAGAAAAAGACGCCTTATAATATGTGCAAATAAATGAGAATTTCTATTATGAATGTAAAAATGTGTCTGTGAACAATATAATTACACATATCGAGCGAATAATTTCAAACATATTTCCAATTCTACAGAACATATATATTTTAAATGGGCGATTGTTATCAAATCTTGAGTTTAAATCATTCTCTTCGGCATAGTTGGCGGAATATCGTCAGATTTATAAACATTTACAAATGGCTAGTAAACTTTCCCTTTTTCAGGCACACTATTATAAAAATATTGAACGATCTTATAAGTAGTAAAATTTAACATTCAATCTGAATAAATTCTATTAACACAATTCCTCTGAAACAGAGGATGCATCGAAAATTTATATACACACATCGATTAATATAAATTTTACCTTTGAACAATTTCAATTATTCTGAAAATGGAATCAATATTATTTCGATATTCCAGAATAATAATCCAAAAACAGCTACTGTTGTTCTCAACAAATCCATATACGTAAATTTTCCTATTTTTCAATATGGGGATGTAGCTCAGTGGTGGAGCGCGCGCTTTGCATGCTTGAGGCCCCGGGTTCAATTCCCAGTATCTCGACTTTTTGACGACAATATTTTAGAAAGCAGAATTGCGACCGATAATTTGTCAAGAAAAGGACGCCTTATAATATGTGCAAATAAATGAGAATTTCTATTATGAATGTAAAAATGTGTCTGTGAACAATATAAATTACACATATCGAGCGAATAATTTCAAACATATTTCCAATTCTACAGAACATATATATTTTAAATGGGCGATTGTTATCAAATCTTGAGTTTAAATCATTCTCTTCGGCATAGTTGGCGGAATATCGTCAGATTTATAAACATTTACAAATGGCTAGTAAACTTTCCCTTTTTCAGGCACACTATTATAAAAATATTGAACGATCTTATAAGTAGTAAAATATAACATTCAATTTGGAATAAATTCTATTAACACAATTCCTCTGAAACAGGGAATGCACCGAAAATTTATTTACACACATCGATTAATATAAATTTTACGTAGAAAATTTTCAATTATTCTGAAAATGGAATCAATATTATTTCGATATTCCCGAATAATAATCCAAAAACTGCTACCTTCTTTCAACAAATTCATATACGTTAATTTTCCTGCTATTTAATATGGGAATGTGGCTCAGTGGTAGAGCGCGCGCTTTGCATGCGTGAGGCCCTGGGTTCAATTCCCGGTATCTCCACTTTTTGACGACAATATTTTAGAAAGCAAAATTGCGACCGATAATATGTCAAGAAGAAGACGCCTTATAATATGTGCAAATAAATGAGAATTTCTATTATGAATGTAAAAATGTGTCTGTGAAAAATACAAATTACATATATCGAGCGAATAATTTCAAACATATTTCCAATTCTACAGAACATATATATTGTAAATGGACGATTGTTATAAAATCTTGTGTTTAAATCATTCTCTTCGGCATAGTTGGCGGAATATCGTCAGATTTATAAACATTTACAAATGGCTAGTAAACTTTCCCTTTTTCAGTTACACTATTATAAATATATTGAAAGATCTTATAAGTAGTAAAATTTAACATTCAATTTGGAATAAATTCTATTAACTCAATTCCTCTGAAACAGAGGATGCATCGAAAATTTATATACACACATCGATTAATATAAATTTTACCTTTAACAATTTCAATTATTCTGAAAATGGAATCAATATTATTTCGATATTCCAGAATAATAATCCAAAAACAGCTACGTTGTTTCAAAAAATTCATATACGTAAATTTTCCTGTTAATTAAAATGGGGATGTAGCTCAGTGGTAGAGCGCGCGCTTTGCATGCGTGAGGCCCCGGGTTCAATTCCCGGTATCTCCAATTTTTGACGACAATATTTTAGAAAGCAAAATTGCGACCGATAATTTGTCAAGAAAAAGACGCCTTATAATATGTGCAAATAAATGAGAATTTCTATTCTGAATGTAAAAATGTGTCTGTGAACAATATAAATTACACATATCGAGCGAATAATTTCAAACATATTTCCAATTCTACAGAACATATATATTGTAAATGGGCGATTGTTATCAAATCTTGAGTTTAAATCATTCTCTTCGGCATAGTTGGCGGAATATCGTCAGATTTATAAACATTTACAAATGGCTAGTAAACTTTCCCTTTTTCAGGCACACTGTTATAAAAATATTGAACGATCTTATAAGTAGTAAAATTTAACATTCAATCTGGAATAAATTCTATTAACACAATTCCTTTGGAACAGGGTATGCACCGAAAATTTATTTACACACATCGATTAATATAAATTTTACATTTAATATTTTCAATTATTCTGAAAATGGAATCAATATTATTTCGATATTCCCGAATAATAATCCAAAAACTGCTACCTTGTTTCAACAAAATCATATACGTAAATTTTCCTGCTATTTAATATGGGGATGTAGCTCAGTGATAGAGCGCGCGCTCTGCATGCGTGAGGCCCCGTGTGCAATTCCCAGTATCTCCACTTTTCAGACGACAATATTTTAGAAAGCAATATTGTGACCGATAATTTGTCAAGAAAAAGACGTCTTATAAGATGTGCAAATAAATGAGAATTTCTATTATGAATGTAAAAATGTGTCTGTGAACAATATAAATTACAGATATCGAGCGAATAATTTCAAACATATTTCCAATTCTACAGAACATATATATTGTAGATGGAGGATTGTTATAAAATCTTGAGTTTAAATCAGTCTCTTCGGCATAGTTGGCGGAATATCGTCAGATTTATAAACATTTACAAATGGCTAGTAAACTTTCCCTTTTTCAGGCACACTATTATAAATATATTGAACGATCTTATAAGTAGTAAAATTTAACATTCAATCTGGAATAAATTCTATTAACACAATTCCTCTGAAACAGGGAATGCACCGAAAATTTATTTACACACATCGATTAATATAAATTTTACGTTTAACATTTTCAATTATTCTGAAAATGGAATCAATATTATTTCGATATTCCCGAATAATAATCCAAAAACTGCTACCTTGTTTCAACAAAATCATATACGTAAATTTTCCTGCTATTTAATATGGGGATGTAGCTCAGTGATAGAGCGCGCGCTTTGCATGCGTGAGGCCCCGGGTGCAATTCCCGGTATCTCCACTTTTCAGACGACAATATTTTAGAAAGCAAAATTGCGACCGATAATTTGTCAAGAAAAAGACGCCTTATAATATGTGCAAATAAATGAGAATTTCTATTATGAATGTAAAAATGTGTCTGTGAACAATATAAATTACACATATCGAGCGAATTATTTCAAACATATTTCCAATTCTACAGAACATATATATTGTAAATGGGCGATTGTTATCAAATCTTGAGTTTAAATCATTCTCTTCGGCATAGTTGGCGGAATATCGTCAGATTTATAAACATTTACAAATGGCTAGTAAACTTTCCCTTTTTCAGGCACACTATTATAAATATATTGAAAGATCTTATAAGTAGTAAAATTTAACATTCAATTTGGAATAAATTCTATTAACACAATTCCTCTGAAACAGAGGATGCATCGAAAATTTATATACACACATCGATTAATATAAATTTTACCTTTAACAATTTCAATTATTCTGAAAATGGAATCAATATTATTTCGATATTCCAGAATAATAATCCAAAACAGCTACGTTGTTTCAACAAATTCATATACGTAAATTTTCCTGTTTTTTAATATGGGGATGTATCTCAGTGGTTGAGCGCGCGCTTTGCATGCGTGAGGCCCCGGGTTCAATTCCCGGTATCTCCAATTTTTGACGACAATATTTTAGAAAGCACAATTGCGACCGATAATTTGTCAAGAAAAAGACGCCTTATAATATGTGCAAATAAATGAGAATTTCTATTATGAATGTAAAAATGTGTCTGTGAACAATATAAATTACACATATCGAGCGAATAATTTCAAACATATTTCCAATTCTACAGAACATATATATTTTAAATGGGCGATTGTTATCAAATCTTGAGTTTAAATCATTCTCTTCGGCATAGTTGGCGGAATATCGTCAGATTTATAAACATTTACAAATGGCTAGTAAACTTTCCCTTTTTCAGTTACACTATTATAAATATATTGAAAGATCTTATAAGTAGTAAAATTTAACATTCAATCTGGAATAAATTCTATTAACACAATTCCTCTGAAACAGGGAATGCACCGAAAATTTATTACACACATCGATTAATATAAATTTTACGTTTAACATTTCAATTATTCTGAAAATGGAATCAATATTATTTCGATATTCCCGAATAATAATCCAAAAACTGCTACCTTGTTTCAACAAATTCATATACGTAAATTTTCCTGTTATTTAAAATGGGGATGTAGCTCAGTGGTAGAGCGCGCGCTTTGCATGCGTGAGGCCCCGGGTTCAATTCCCGGTATCTCCACTTTTTGACGACAATATTTTAGAAAGCAAAATTGCGACCGATAATTTGTCAAGAAAAAGACGCCTTATAATATGTGCAAATAAATGAGAATTTCTATTATGAATGTAAAAATGTGTCTGTGAACAATATAAATTACACATATCGAGCGAATAATTTCAAACATATTTCCAATTCTACAGAACATATATATTTTAAATGGGCGATTGTTATCAAATCTTGAGTTTAAATCATTCTCTTCGGCATAGTTGGCGGAATATCGTCAGATTTATAAACATTTACAAATGGCTAGTAAACTTTCCCTTTTTCAGGCACACTATTATAAATATATTGAAAGATCTTATAAGTAGTAAAATTTAACATTCAATTTGGAATAAATTCTATTAACACAATTCCTCTGAAACAGAGGATGCATCGAAAATTTATATACACACATCGATTAATATAAATTTTACCTTTAACAATTTCAATTATTCTGAAAATGGAATCAATATTATTTCGATATTCCAGAATAATAATCCAAAAACAGCTACGTTGTTTCAACAAATTCATATACGTAAATTTTCCTGTTATTTAATATGGGGATGTAGCTCAGTGGTAGAGCGCGCGCTTTGCATGCGTGAGGCCCCGGGTTCAATTCCCGGTATCTCCACTTTTTGACGACAATATTTTAGAAAGCAAAATTGCGACCGATAATTTGTCAAGAAAAAGACGCCTTATAATATGTGCAAATAAATGAGAATTTCTATTCTGAATGTAAAAATGTGTCTGTGAACAATATAAATTACACATATCGAGCGAATAATTTCAAACATATTTCCAATTCTACAGAACATATATATTTTAAATGGGCGATTGTTATCAAATCTTGAGTTTAAATCATTCTCTTCGGCATAGTTGGCGGAATATCGTCAGATTTATAAACATTTACAAATGGCTAGTAAACTTTCCCTTTTTCAGGCACACTATTATAAATATATTGAAAGATCTTATAAGTAGTAAAATTTAACATTCAATTTGGAATAAATTCTATTAACACAATTCCTCTGAAACAGAGGATGCATCGAAAATTTATATACACACATCGATTAATATAAATTTTACGTTTAACAATTTCAATTATTCTGAAAATGGAATCAATATTATTTCGATATTCCAGAATAATAATCCAAAAACAGCTACGTTGTTTCAACAAATTCATATACGTAAATTTTCCTGTTTTTTAATATGGGGATGTAGCTCAGTGGTAGAGCGCGCGCTTTGCATGCGTGAGGCCCCGGGTTCAATTCCCGGTATCTCCACTTTTTGACGACAATATTTTAGAAAGCAAAATTGCGACCGATAATTTGTCAAGAAAAAGACGCCTTATAATATGTGCAAATAAATGAGAATTTCTATTATGAATGTAAAAATGTGTCTGTGAACAATATAAATTACACATATCGAGCGAATAATTTCAAACATATTTCCAATTCTACAGAACATATATATTGTAAATGGGCGATTGTTATCAAATCTTGAGTTTAAATCATTCTCTTCGGCATAGTTGGCGGAATATCGTCAGATTTATAAACATTTACAAATGGCTAGTAAACTTTCCCTTTTTCAGGCACACTATTATAAATATATTGAAAGATCTTATAAGTAGTAAAATTTAACATTCAATTTGGAATAAATTCTATTAACACAATTCCTCTGAAACAGAGGATGCATCGAAAATTTATATACACACATCGATTAATATAAATTTTACCTTTAACAATTTCAATTATTCTGAAAATGGAATCAATATTATTTCGATATTCCAGAATAATAATCCAAAAACAGCTACGTTGTTTCAACAAATTCATATACGTAAATTTTCCTGTTTTTTAATATGGGGATGTATCTCAGTGGTAGAGCGCGCGCTTTGCATGCGTGAGGCCCCGGGTTCAATTCCCGGTATCTCCAATTTTTGACGACAATATTTTAGAAAGCAAAATTGCGACCGATAATTTGTCAAGAAAAAGACGCCTTATAATATGTGCAAATAAATGAGAATTTCTATTCTGAATGTAAAAATGTGTCTGTGAACAATATAAATTACACATATCGAGCGAATAATTTCAAACATATTTCCAATTCTACAGAACATATATATTGTAAATGGGCGATTGTTATCAAATCTTGAGTTTAAATCATTCTCTTCGGCATAGTTGGCGGAATATCGTCAGATTTATAAACATTTACAAATGGCTAGTAAACTTTCCCTTTTTCAGGCACACTATTATAAAAATATTGAACGATCTTATAAGTAGTAAAATTTAACATTCAATCTGGAATAAATTCTATTAACACAATTCCTCTGAAACAGAGGATGCATCGAAAATTTATATACACACATCGATTAATATAAATTTTACCTTTAACAATTTCAATTATTCTGAAAATGGAATCAATATTATTTCGATATTCCCGAATAATAATCCAAAAACTGCTACCTTGTTTCAACAAAATCATATACGTAAATTTTCCTGCTATTTAATATGGGGATGTAGCTCAGTGATAGAGCGCGCGCTTTGCATGCGTGAGGCCCAGGTTCAATTCCCGGTATCTCCACTTTTTGACGACAATATTTTAGAAAGCAAAATTGCGACCGATAATTTGTCAAGAAAAAGACGCCTTATAATATGTGCAAATAAATGAGAATTTCTATTCTGAATGTAAAAATGTGTCTGTGAACAATATAAATTACACATATCGAGCGAATAATTTCAAACATATTTCCAATTCTACAGAACATATATATTTTAAATGGTCGATTGTTATCAAATATTGAGTTTAAATTATTCTCTTCGGCATAGTTGGCGGAATATCGTCAGATTTATAAACATTTACAAATTGCTAGTAAACTTTCCCTTTTTCAGGCACACTATTATGAAAATATTGAACGATCTTATAAGTAGTAAAATTTAACATTCAATCTGGAATAAATTCTATTAACACAATTCCTCTGAAACAGGGAATGCACCGAAAATTTATTTACACACATCGATTAATATAAATAGTACGTTTAACATTTTCAATTATTCTGAAAATGGAATCAATATTATTTCGATATTCCCGAATAATAATCCAAAAACAGCTACGTTGTTTCAACAAATTCATATACGTAAATTTTCCTGTTATTTAATATGGGGATGTAGCTCAGTGGTAGAGCGCGCGCTTTGCATGCGTGAGGCCCCGGGTTCAATTCCCGGTATCTCCACTTTTCAGACGACAATATTTTAGAAAGCAAAATTGCGACCGATAATTTGTCAAGAAAAAGACGCCTTATAATATGTGCAAATAAATGAGAATTTCTATTATGAATGTAAAAATGTGTCTGTGAACAATATAAATTACACATATCGGGCGAATAATTTCAAACATATTTCCAATTCTACAGAACATATATATTGTAAATGGGCGATTGTTATCAAATCTTGAGTTTAAATCATTCTCTTCGGCAAAGTTGGCGGAATATTGTCAGATTTATAAACATTAACAAATGGCTAGTAAACTTTCCCTTTTTCAGGCACACTATTATAAATATATTGAAAGATCTTATAAGTAGTAAAGTATAACATTCAATTTGGAATAAATTCTATTAACACAATTCCTCTGAAACAGAGGATGCATCGAAAATTTATATACACACATCGATTAATATAAATTTTACCTTTAACAATTTCAATTATTCTGAAAAGGGAATCAATATTATTTCGATATTCCAGAATAATAATCCAAAAACAGCTACGTTGTTTCAACAAATTCATATACGTAAATTTTCCTGTTTTTTAATATGGGGATGTAGCTCAGTGGTAGAGCGCGCGCTTTGCATGCGTGAGGCCCAGGGTTCAATTCCCGCTATCTCTACTTTATGACGACAATATTTTAGAAAGCAAAATTGCGACCGATAATTTGTCAAGAAAAAGACGCCTTATAATATGTGCAAATAATTGAGAATTTCTATTATGAATGAAAAAATGTGTCTGTGAACAATATAAATTACACATATCGAGCGAATAATTTCAAACATATTTCCAATTCTACAGAACATATATATTGTAAATGGGCGATTGTTATCAAATCTTGAGTTTAAATCATTCTCTTCGGCATAGTTGGCGGAATATCGTCAGATTTATAAACATTTACAAATGGCTAGTAAACTTTCCCTTTTTCAGGCACACTATTATAAAAATATTGAACGATCTTATAAGTAGTAAAATTTAACATTCAATCTGGTATAAATTCTATTAACACAATTCCTCTGAAACAGAGAATGCATCGAAAATTTATATACACACTTCGATTAATACAAATTCTACCTTTAACAATTTCAATTATTCTTAAAATGGAATCAATATTATTTCGATATTCCCGAATAATAATCCAAAAACTGCTACCTTGTTTCAACAAAATCATATACGTAAATTTTCCTGCTATTTAATATGGGGATGTAGCTCAGTGATAGAGCGCGCGCTTTGCATGCGTGAGGCTCCGGGTGCAATTCCCGGTATCTCCACTTTTCAGACGACAATATTTTAGAAAGCAAAATTGCGACCGATAATTTGTCAAGAAAAAGACGCCTTATAATATGTGCAAATAAATGCGAATTTCTGTTATGAATGTAAAAATGTGTCTGTGAACAATATCAATTACACATATCGAGCGAATAATTTCAAACATATTTCCAATTCTACAGAACATATATATTTTAAATGGTCGATTGTTATCAAATATTGAGTTTAAATTATTCTCTTCGGCATAGTTGGCGGAATATCGTCAGATTTATAAACATTTACAAATTGCTAGTAAACTTTCCCTTTTTCAGGCACACTATTATGAAAATATTGAACGATCTTATAAGTAGTAAAATTTAACATTCAATCTGGAATAAATTCTATTAACACAATTCCTCTGAAACAGGGAATGCACCGAAAATTTATTTACACACATCGATTAATATAAATAGTACGTTTAACATTTTCAATTATTCTGAAAATGGAATCAATATTATTTCGATATTCCCTAATAATAATCCAAAAACAGCTACGTTGTTTCAACAAATTCATATACGAAAATTTTCCTGTTATTTAATGTGGGGATGTAGCTCAGTGGTAGAGCGCGCGCTTTGCATGCGTGAGGCCCCGGGTTCAATTCCCGGTATCTCCACTTTTCAGACGACAATATTTTAGAAAGCAAAATTGCGACCGATAATTTGTCAAGAAAAAGAGGCCTTATAATATGTGCAAATAAATGAGAATTTCTATTATGAATGTAAAAATGTGTCTGTGAACAATATAAATTACACATATCGGGCGAATAATTTCAAACATATTTCCAATTCTACAGAACATATATATTGCAAATGGGCGATTGTTATCAAATCTTGAGTTTAAATCATTCTCTTCGGCAAAGTTGGCGGAATATTGTCAGATTTATAAACATTAACAAATGGCTAGTAAACTTTCCCTTTTTCAGGCACACTATTATAAATATATTGAAAGATCTTATAAGTAGTAAAGTATAACATTCAATTTGGAATAAATTCTATTAACACAATTCCTCTGAAACAGAGGATGCATCGAAAATTTATATACACACATCGATTAATATAAATTTTACCTTTAACAATTTCAATTATTCTGAAAAGGGAATCAATATTATTTCGATATTCCAGAATAATAATCCAAAAACAGCTACGTTGTTTCAACAAATTCATATACGTAAATTTTCCTGTTTTTTAATATGGGGATGTAGCTCAGTGGTAGAGCGCGCGCTTTGCATGCGTGAGGCCCAGGGTTCAATTCCCGCTATCTCTACTTTATGACGACAATATTTTAGAAAGCAAAATTGCGACCGATAATTTGTCAAGAAAAAGACGCCTTATAATATGTGCAAATAAATGAGAATTTCTATTGTGAATGTAAAAATGTGTCTGTGAACAATATAAATTACACATATCGAGCGAATAATTTCAAACATATTTCCAATTCTACAGAACATATATATTGTAAATGGGCGATTGTTATCAAATCGTGAGTTTAAATCATTCTCTTCGGCATAGTTGGCTGAATATCGTCAGATTTATAAACATTTACAAATGGCTAGCAAACTTTCCCTTTTTCAGGCACACTATTATAAAAATATTGAACGATCTTATAAGTAGTAAAATTTAACATTCAATCTGGTATAAATTCTATTAACACAATTCCTCTGAAACAGAGAATGCATCGAAAATTTATATACACACTTCGATTAATACAAATTCTACCTTTAACAATTTCAATTATTCTTAAAATGGAATCAATATTATTTCGATATTCCCGAATAATAATCCAAAAACTGCTACCTTGTTTCAACAAAATCATATACGTAAATTTTCCTGCTATTTAATATGGGGATGTAGCTCAGTGATAGAGCGCGCGCTTTGCATGCGTGAGGCCCCGGGTGCAATTCCCGGTATCTCCACTTTTCAGACGACAATATTTTAGAAAGCAAAATTGCGACCGATAATTTGTCAAGAAAAAGACGCCTTATAATATGTGCAAATAAATGCGAATTTCTGTTATGAATGTAAAAATGTGTCTGTGAACAATATCAATTACACATATCGAGCGAATAATTTCAAACATATTTCCAATTCTACAGAACATATATATTTTAAATGGTCGATTGTTATCAAATATTGAGTTTAAATCATTCTCTTCGGCATAGTTGGCGGAATATCGTCAGATTTATAAACATTTACAAATGGCTAGTAAACTTTCCCTTTTTCAGGCACACTATTATAAAAATATTGAACGATCTTATAAGTAGTAAAATTTAACATTCAATCTGGAATAAATTCTATTAACACAATTCCTCTGAAACAGGGAATGCACCGAAAATTTATTTACACACATCGATTAATATAAATTTTACGTTTAACATTTTCAATTATTCTGAAAATGGAATCAATATTATTTCGATATTCCCGAATAATAATCCAAAAACAGCTACGTTGTTTCAACAAATTCATATACGTAAATTTTCCTGTTATTTAATATGGGGATGTAGCTCAGTGGTAGAGCGCGCGCTTTGCATGCGTGAGGCCCCGGGTTCAATTCCCGGTATCTCCACTTTTGACGACAATATTTTAGAAAGCAAAATTGCGACCGATAATTTGTCAAGAAAAAGACGCCTTATAATATGTGCAAATAAATGAGAATTTCTATTATGAATGTAAAAATGTGTCTGTGAACAATATAAATTACACATATCGAGCGAATAATTTCAAACATATTTCCAATTCTACAGAACATATATATTGTAAATGGGCGATTGTTATCAAATCTTGAGTTTAAATCATTCTCTTCGGCATAGTTGGCGGAATATCGTCAGATTTATAAACATTTACAAATGGCTAGTAAACTTTCCCTTTTTCAGGCACACTATTATAAAAATATTGAACGATCTTATAAGTAGTAAAATTTAACATTCAATCTGGAATAAATTCTATTAACACAATTCCTCTGAAACAGGGAATGCATCGAAAATTTATATACACACATCGATTAATATAAATTTTACCTTTAACAATTTCAATTATTCTGAAAATGGAATCAATATTATTTCGATATTCCCGAATAATAATCCAAAAACTGCTACCTTGTTTCAACAAAATCATATACGTAAATTTTCCTGCTATTTAATATGGGGATGTAGCTCAGTGATAGAGCGCGCGCTTTGCATGCGTGAGGCCCCGGGTGCAATTCCCGGTATCTCCACTTTTCAGACGACAATATTTTAGAAAGCAAAATTGCGACCGATAATTTGTCAAGAAAAAGACGCCTTATAATATGTGCAAATAAATGAGAATTTCTATTATGAATGTAAAAATGTGTCTGTGAACAATATAAATTACACATATCGAGCGAATAATTTCAAACATATTTCCAATTCTACAGAACATATATATTTTAAATGGGCGATTGTTATCAAATCTTGAGTTTAAATCATTCTCTTCGGCATAGTTGGCGGAATATCGTCAGATTTATAAACATTTACAAATGGCTAGTAAACTTTCCCTTTTTCAGGCACACTATTATAAATATATTGAAAGATCTTATAAGTAGTAAAATTTAACATTCAATTTGGAATAAATTCTATTAACACAATTCCTCTGAAACAGAGGATGCATCGAAAATTTATATACACACATCGATTAATATAAATTTTACCTTTAACAATTTCAATTATTCTGAAAATGGAATCAATATTATTTCGATATTCCAGAATAATAATCCAAAAACAGCTACGTTGTTTCAACAAATTCATATACGTAAATTTTCCTGTTATTTAATATGGGGATGTAGCTCAGTGGTAGAGCGCGCGCTTTGCATGCGTGAGGCCCCGGGTTCAATTCCCGGTATCTCCACTTTTTGACGACAATATTTTAGAAAGCAAAATTGCGACCGATAATTTGTCAAGAAAAAGACGCCTTATAATATGTGCAAATAAATGAGAACTTCTATTATGAATGTAAAAATGTGTCTGTGAACAATATAAATTACACATATCGAGCGAATAATTTCAAACATATTTCCAATTCTACAGAACATATATATTGTAAATGGGCGATTGTTATCAAATCTTGAGTTTAAATCATTCTCTTCGGCATAGTTGGCGGAATATCGTCAGATTTATAAACATTTACAAATGGCTAGTAAACTTTCCCTTTTTCAGGCACACTATTATAAAAATATTGAACGATCTTATAAGTAGTAAAATTTAACATTCAATCTGGAATAAATTCTATTAACACAATTCCTCTGAAACAGGGAATGCACCGAAAATTTATTTACACACATCGATTAATATAAATTTTACGTTTAACATTTTCAATTATTCTGAAAATGGAATCAATATTATTTCGATATTCCCGAATAATAATCCAAAAACTGCTACCTTGTTTCAACAAAATCATATACGTAAATTTTCCTGCTATTTAATATGGGGATGTAGCTCAGTGATAGAGCGCGCGCTTTGCATGCGTGAGGCCCCGGGTTCAATTCCCGGTATCTCCACTTTTCAGACGACAATATTTTAGAAAGCAAAATTGCGACCGATAATTTGTCAAGAAAAAGACGCCTTATAATATGTGCAAATAAATGAGAATTTCTATTATGAATGTAAAAATGTGTCTGTGAACAATATAAATTACACATATCGAGCGAATAATTTCAAACATATTTCCAATTCTACAGAACATATATATTGTAAATGGGCGATTGTTATCAAATCTTGAGTTTAAATCATTCTCTTCGGCATAGTTGGCGGAATATCGTCAGATTTATAAACATTTACAAATGGCTAGTAAACTTTCCCTTTTTCAGGCACACTATTATAAATATATTGAAAGATCTTATAAGTAGTAAAGTATAACATTCAATTTGGAATAAATTCTATTAACACAATTCCTCTGAAACAGAGGATGCATCGAAAATTTATATACACACATCGATTAATATAAATTTTACCTTTAACAATTTCAATTATTCTGAAAATGGAATCAATATTATTTCGATATTCCAGAATAATAATCCAAAAACAGCTACGTTGTTTCAACAAATTCATATACGTAAATTTTCCTGTTATTTAATATGGGGATGTAGCTCAGTGGTAGAGCGCGCGCTTTGCATGCGTGAGGCCCCGGGTTCAATTCCCGGTATCTCCACTTTTTGACGACAATATTTTAGAAAGCAAAATTGCGACCGATAATTTGTCAAGAAAAAGACGCCTTATAATATGTGCAAATAAATGAGAATTTCTATTCTGAATGTAAAAATGTGTCTGTGAACAATATAAATTACACATATCGAGCGAATAATTTCAAACATATTTCCAATTCTACAGAACATATATATTGTAAATGGGCGATTGTTATCAAATCTTGAGTTTAAATCATTCTCTTCGGCATAGTTGGCGGAATATCGTCAGATTTATAAACATTTACAAATGGCTAGTAAACTTTCCCTTTTCCAGGCACACTATTAGCCGTATATTGAAAGATCTGCATAAGGTAGTCAAATTTAGCATTCAATTTGGAGTCAAATTCTATTAACACAATTCCTCTGAAACAGAGGATGCATCGAAAATTTATATACACACATCGATTAATATAAATTTTACGTTTAACAATTTCAATTATTCTGAAAATGGAATCAATATTATTTCGATATTCCAGAAAAATAATCCAAAAACAGCTTCGTTGTTTCAACAAATTCATAAACGTAAATTTACCTGTTTTTGAATATGGGGATGTATCTCAGTGGTAGAGCGCGCGCTTTGCATGCGTGAGGACCCGGGTTCAATTCCCGGTATC
>JAQBSW010011599.1:0-19508 GCA_029291075.1 Eudiplozoon nipponicum
TTAAATAATTGTTACCACCACCCGCGCAATCAATTATTGTTAAATTGTATTGCCTATATATGTATATGTGGCGAAAGCTGCAAACAGTTAATGTTCGTGACTGCATAGAAATTGTGCAGCCGACATTTCCAGTCAAGTTCAATGTATGCGAGACTGCTAGAGGTGAGAGCCGCATATCTAAATTTGATTTCCATATATATTCAATGCGGTTTGATCCTCGATAGTCAGTTTGCCGTCGTACTCTGATGATGATCATGGAAGGTCGAAACGCGTCAGTGCGTTGCAGCTGGCGGTAGTTTTGTTATGTTGTTCGACGACTGGTTAAATACAATGGGATTGGTGTTTACTTCAAGCTCGCAAACTTGATTTAAAGAATTGTTACCACCACCCGCGCAATCAATTATTGTTTAAATTGTATTGCTTATATATGTATATGTGGCGAAAGCTGCAAACAGTTAATGTTCGTGACTGCATAGAAATTGTGAAGCCGACATTTCCAGTCAAGTTCAATGTATGCGAGACTGCTAGAGGTGAGAGCCGCATATCTAAATTTGATTTCCATATATATTCAATGCGGTTTGATCCTCGATAGTCAGTTTGCCGTCGTACTCTGATGATGATCATGGAAGGTCGAAACGCGTCAGTGCGTTGCGGCTGGCGGTAGTTTTGTTATGTTGTTCGACGACTGGTTAAATACAATGGGATTGGTGTTTACTTCAAGCTCGCAAACTTGATTTAAAGCATTGTTACCACCACCCGCGCAATCAATTATTGTTAAATTGTATTGCTATATATGTATATGTGGCGAAAGCTGCAAACAGTTAATGTTCGTGACTGCATAGAAATTGTGCAGCCGACATTTCCAGTCAAGTTCAATGTATGCAGACTGCGAGAGTTGAGAGCCGCACATCTAAATTTGTTTCCCATCTATATTCAATGCGGTTTGATCCTCGATAGTCAGTTTGCCGTCGTACTCTGATGATGATCATGGAAGGTCGAAACGCGGCAGTGCGTTGCAGCTGGCGGTAGTTTTGTTATGTTGTTCGATGATTGGTTAAATACAATGGGATTGGTGTTTACTTCAAGCACGCAAACTTGATTTAAAGAATTGTTACCACCACCCGCGCAATCAATTATTGTTTAAATTGTATTGCCTATATATGTATATGTGGCGAAAGCTGTAAACAGTTAATGTTCGTGACTGCATAGAAATTGTGCAGCCGACATTTCCAGTCAAGTTCAATGTATGCAAGACTGCTAGAGGTGAGAGCCGCATATCTAAATTTGATTTCCATATATATTCAATGCGTTTTGATCCTCGATAGTCAGTTTGCCGTCGTACTCTGATGATGATCATGGAAGGTCGAAACGCGTCAGTGCGTAGCAGCTGGCGGTAGTTTTGTTATGTTGTTCGACGACTGATTAATTACAATGAGATTGGTGTTTACTTCAAGCTCGCAAACTTGATTAAAGAATTTGTTACCACCACCCGCGCAATCAATTATTGTTAAATTGTATTGCCTATATATGTATATGTGGCGAAAGCTGCAAACAGTTAATGTTCGTGACTGCATAGAAATTGTGCATCCGACATTTCCAGTCAAGTTCAATGTATGCGAGACTGCTAGAGGTGAGAGCCGCATATCTAAATTTGATTTATATATATATTCAATGCGGTTTGATCCTCGATAGACAGTTTGCCGTCGTACTCTGATAATGATCATGGAAGGTCGAAACGCGTCAGTGCGTTGCAGCTGGCGGTAGTTTTGTTATGTTGTTCGATGACCGGTTAAATACAATGGGATTGGTGTTTACTTCAAGCACGCAAACTTGATTTAAAGAATTGTTACCACCACCCGCGCAATCAATTATTGTTTAAATTGTATTGCCTATATATGTATATGTGGCGAAAGCTGCAAACAGTTAATGTTCGTGACTGCATAGAAATTGTGCAGCCGACATTTCCAGTCAAGTTCAATGTATGCGAGACTGCTAGAGGTGAGAGCCGCATATCTAAATTTGATTTCTATATATATTTTATGCGGTTTGATCCTCGATAGTCAGTTTGCCGTCGTACACTGATGATAATCATGGAATGTCAAAACGCGTCAGTGCGTTGCGGCTGGCGGTAGTTTTGTTATGTTGTTCGACGACTGGTTAAATACAATAGGATCGGTGTTTACTTCAAGCTCGCAAGCATGATTTAAAGACCTATTAATATATTTTTGAAATTAATCTGTCTTTAATTATGTTTGTATTCTAAATTGCCATGCTTGTTAGTAGCTTTCATTACTCGAACCTGTAATATATTACAGTTAAATACTGTTTGTTGCGAAGAACTAATATATATGCAAGTGTGTATTAGGTGTTGCGAACCTAGTGACAAATTAGTTCAGTTGTGACCAGAAGGATAAACCAAAGGCAGCATGAACAGGAAAGTATAATCTCATGCACATTCGTTTCGTGCTTACTGGCGACTCATCAGTAGGAGCCGGTATTACGCCCTTTAACCACTATATATTTGGTCGAAGAATGTGGAATAATAGGCCGGTACAATCTCCTAGACGAATGTGTAAACCTGCAATAGTGAAGCTAACATCATACAAAGTCTACGACGATGGATTTACTGGAGTAACAGGTGTTCAGAAATTGTTGTAATTCTGAATTTCGGTGAACTTTAGCATAAATTGATATCCATCAGGTTGGTATCATGTACCAACTCGGAAACCAAATGTTCACAACACCTAATACATACTTACTGTAATATATTAGCTTGTAACGGTCTTCACAAACCCTCAAATGAGGAACGTGAAAATTCCGGTAAATTTGTTCACGATTTTACTAGTGCATAGAATTTTTACGAATATTATCTAGAAGTGTGTGTCAATTTCTGTGAAAATACCTTCTTTCACATTGTTCGTCGTGGATTTGACTCCGACCGTTATTTCTGTACTTTAAAAAAATGATTTGTACATAATAGCAAAACCCGTTATTGTAATGTTGTTGTTTTTGCAAGCTACAACTTGTCAAATTAAGCGCACTGGGAACAACATTTGCTTGAGCTAATTCCCCAATTAACAGTCTTATTACAATGATCCTGCTAAAGAAATCATCTAAGACTAAACTAAATGTTAGCCTGTGGAATACTAAATAAGAGAAATTTTATGCACTGCCTGTCATCAATGTTGGCGTATTTCCGTGTCTCTAAAATGACTGTTCATTTCGTTTAAAATTAAGAAAAATTGACCGCCAATAGGTATGTCATTTGTTTAATTCCGAATTAATAGCTTTCTGCTATATAGAACTGTGCGTTTTTACATCGATTTACACGTTCAAGGCATCAGTTTTCTCAATTTGTACAATACGCAGGAATTGTGAAAATTTCCTGTTCGGATGTTTGAAATGATTAACCTTTGGTTATGGTGAATTTATTTAAGTATAATTAGACATTCGAATGCAAGTACGCCTTTCACTCCGATCTAAGTTCAAGATATTTAATTATAATCTTGGTTGTGAGTGACACGAATTCTATAGTTGAGCGCCTAATCGACGCAGAACATCATCGAGGTGGCGGATACACTTTAAACTCAATGCGCAACAATAATGCCGAACAACTGTTAGATACCCGCGCGTAGCATAAATTATATTTTAGCAGCGAAAACTTCAGACTTAGCGTAAGCGGCTGCGCCACGTGGCATCCTCCATTCCCGGGCAAACGCGGGCTCTAATATGTCGTGTAACAGTTAGTTATAGTTGGTGCGGTTGTATCCAGGACTGCTGTTCATTTCGAAAGAAGTACGTTGACTCGGACAATGCACCTTTGCGTTGTAGATATGCACTCAGATTTTCCGAAAATTGACACATATTAATAAATCTAAAGTAGATGCAAGCTAACTAGAGCAGCCGTCTTTCCACAAAATGTCTGAAGATATTCTAAAATTCATATTTCTTTGGCATTATGGTAAAAATTCGAACATACAGTGGAAAAATATAAGATCCACTATGTACATTGCAGGATCTACCGCATATTACACAGTAGTCTTCCACTGAATTAGTCATTCTGTCTTTGAAAAGTCTGTGGAGATTTCTACAAGCACGACTAATTTAATCTTAGGCTATGTGTCGATATTGTACTCTTTTGGACTATAAATGCCGAAGAGATTAAATAATCGTTTTTCTCGGGTAGCAGACCATGTATGTTAAAACATATTAGCGCAATAGCTCCAAAAAAAATAAAAATTATGGAAACAAGAATTGATTCTAACAAAAATCTAATAAACAATAAAACTATGTAGCGCGGGAGGTTATAGCAACTCTTAAAAACAGGTTTTTTAAGCTTTTTACAAACACCAATCCAATTGTATTTAAACAGTCACAGAACATAGCTAAGTCATCGCTAATTACATGTACTGACACGTTTCCAACGTCAGCCAGCATCATCAGTCAGTTTGCCGTCGTGCTCACGGAAGTTCGAATGCGAAAGTACGTGTGACTGACGGTAGTTTAGCCAAGTTATGCGACTACTTCATTACAATGGAATTGGTGTTTATATCAAGCTCACAAAGTTGAATTTAAAAATCGATAAAACATTTAAATGATCAATTTTCTTTAGCATCTGCATCAGTCCTGATCCACGAATTTATACCTTTTTCACCAGTGTGGAACGCTAATCTACAAACAGCAGAGTTAGAGATACGGAATGCAACTTTATCGCATAAAAATCTTGAAGCTGCAGGCCATAATATTTTGCTTTCTTCCTTATTTAAGGATGGGGGTGACGTAATTTAAAGAGCGTTCACTAACCTATATCGTACTACATGTCTTGAGACCGTGCCAGTTACTTGAATTGATTCGACCATTAGCACTTTCTTCATTGTGCTGAATTAATTGGAAGCTTCGGTGCAGATTTTGAAGAGATAAAGTTTAACCTGCAATGAAGCTCTATTTCTAGTGTCACCTTGTCTTAAAATTTTCCTGACAGCAATAGTGTTTTGTGGAGGTCTAGGTTGTCTAATGTGTGTGTGTGTCATCTAAGTAAATATCCTAATTTTAACGAGATTCTCTGCTTCATAAATGAATCTTTTTTAATATGTTTTTCAATTATTCTTTTTGGAATTATTATAACTTTAAACAATAATTGATTGCGTGGTGAGGACATATCGAACAGTTTGTGGGAGTTTGAGGTGTAACATTAACTCTATTGAGTTAACCAGTCTGCCAATGAAACAACAACTAGCTGGCGGTAGTTTTGTTATGTTGTTCGTAGACTGGTTAAATACAATGGGGTTGGTGTTTACTTCAAGCTCGCAAACTTGATTTAAAGCATTATTATAACTTTGTTTGACTTTATTATTCTAAGTTGTGTTTCTCATGATTATATGCCACTTAGGCATTAGTTGCTAACACCTCTTGTATTGCTGTCGGTAATGATGATGCATAAGTGAGGTAACCTGATCAAAATTGTTATATTGATGCCTATTATATTGTCACACACCAGCCTGTATTCATACTAGTAATAGCCTTACTGAGCCCTTTGATATCGGCTGTGGCGTTCGATAAAAATGTTTTATTGCTTTTACCTTATTCAATTATGCGTCGACGCTATAGTTTATCACTGGTTCTGCAACGCTCACCACATTGGAGATCGGTGCTTGTTGCTGACCTGAAATTGATGGCGAATAAGGCAGACTAGTTCCAGAAAGCCATTTGCGCTTAAGATGCGTCCCTATGGTACAGTCCGAAGCAAAACGCCGTTTGGACGGTCATCAATATAAACTTTCGTTCAATCCCTAAATATTTACTAAACGGCATCCTGCCTCCAGTCTTCAGCGTATCTATTTCTCTTTTATCCTTGATGACACCAGGCGGTGTGTTTTTATCTAGATTTGATCAAACAACATTAAAATCACTCGCTTACTTTAATAAGGATGAAGTCTATATTTGGCATGTCAGTGATACTAGCGGTCCTCATTTATGCTACTGAGACAGCTCATAGCTGGTGGCGCCTATATAGATTATTTATTAATGCATTTTTTCGATTTTGTTTAAAGCTCTTGTAAACCTAACTCTGGGGCGCCGGCTGGTTCTGTCTGGCCGCTTTTTATGTACCATTAACGTTGGGCCTTGTTTAAAATTGACGATCGTGTTAATTGTGGCACTGCCTGAGATAGTCACTTACACTTCCTGCTCACTAGGTTATTGAGGCGATTTCGCGGTATGACTAGACCAGCAACAGAGGCAGACCAGATGCATCACATGGAAGTCTAGAAGCAGACAGGGCACACTAGAGAGAATTGGCTATTTCCGTCTTAGTTTTATTGTTTTTTTCTGGAGCTCATGCTGTAAGTGACTTAACTTTTCATTTGCTCATTCTCTTAGATTTAGCATACAAAATGGTTTTTTTTAAATCTTTTTACAAACCACCTTATTAAAACACTGGCTACCATAAACTTAAGCTAAAATTTCACGCCCTTGCAAATATCGCACATACTAGCTGCTCATCATTTTAAATTGATAAACGCGCCTTCAGTTCAATTTTTTCTCCACAAAAGCATTGTTTACTACTATTAAGTGTCCTATAAAAGTATTTTAAGTTCCAAATATTTAATCTATTTTGTAGCATGTATTAAGTGACGCGCATTATATTGAAGTGTAGAAATCAGACCTTTTATTTGGAAGGTGGAAATGAAGCTACATTTCTGAACAGAAAACGTGCAAACGGGTAGAAACAGAAAAAATAATTTTCTCACGCCGTTCAGTATTTCTACCATTTCAATTTATTAAGGATTTAAATTAACTCCTGAAACCTTAATTTAAATTCACCTTGAAACACGCCAATTGCACGTAGATTTAGTTTGATTTCTCTAGGTGTAAAGTATTGTCTTGAACGACACCTTGTTGTATTCTGCTATTATCTTTAGATTTTGGTTATATTTTGCCTTCAGATCGCGACGACTACCGACCCGGCTGCGACTCCACTGAAATCGCTAAAATATGATCATTCTGAAGGGGCTCATATCAGTGCCAACGTCACCATGTCGCGTCGTGGAAGGCAGCAGAAACGGAATAACCAGTCAATTTTCAATGAAACACAGCATGCGCGTGAAGATGCGATGACCAAAACGGTAGATTCACCACTTTTTCGGACGAAAAGAAAGCGCACTTTCTCATGATTATTACTTGAAACTGTGTATAGCCATGTTGTATTGGCGCTTAGTCTATATTCTAAAACGATTTTCTGAACGGGACGACAGAATCTGTAGACGTGGTAGTCGTTAGCATGTTCACAATTAGATTTAGTCCAAGCGCAAATTTATTTAAGCTTCTATTTTGTCATTTATCTGGCCGTTGTTTGAAAACAACCGGCTGGATTAAATTAGGCCATGCTTATTTGGATGCATTTAGTTTATTAATTTGTATGTCACATTTAATGCATAGGCTTGTAGGATATTTCGTTTTCGTATACGTGAAACAATTAGTCCCCAATAAGAAATAGAAAAAAACATACAATGTCATCTCTCCTTTTATTTTGCCCGTTGAGGGTGAAAGTACTCTCGTTTTTAGCTTAGCCAGTTCGGTTTCCGCATGACTATCTATTGTGCTCATCGGCAAACACTCGGACGCTAAAGTCCACTTTTTGCCTACGAGCTGCGTGTCTTCAAATTCAACTAATCTTGCATTGATTCATGCTTGAAGCTATTGCGACCAAATCTAGCCGTATGTATATTAGGAAGGGGTTTCTACTAAGACTTGCAATTTGCTTAATGAATTTTGTGGTGCCCGTAGTATATTCGCGAATTTGATTGCAGTTTGGATTGTTTGCCTGATTGTGGTCAGGTGAGATTTAATTTGTAAAATTTATAAACGCTGCTGGGTGCACGAATTACTTTTGACGTTCTACAATATTTCTCTGGCATTGGCCGAACAAAACATCCGCTTCTCTTTTTTCTCGTAGATGCGAAATGTATAGTGTCAAATGTCAATTCGTTAGCTGAACTGATACATCAGTTGATAATAGCGCTTTTAAGGAAAAATTTAGATTTCGTCTCGTCAAAGACCGTCATGTGCCTACAAAAGAAGATTTGATCTGTAAGCTAAGCCTTATTGGGGGCGTGAATTGGGGTGAGATTTATAAATTGGTTCAAGAATGTGAAATGTTTTTAGTTTTGGATCGCATTCGTCGTCTTACCGAATACGACAAACTACCATTGTTTACAAGATTTAAAAGACATTTTTTCGAGCGAATGTATTTTTTGTATCTGTAAAGTGTATTAAAATGCGACAGAATTAAGTAAGATTTGATTATGAAATTGAAACACTCATTGCACCGTTTACCAGGCACCAACAGGTCAGTGTGAAATTAATTTCTCAATCATGCTGTTATTTTCAATTCTCGCATAACAAAGGATATTTAAAAGGGCATTGCATAATAATTCAGTAGAAAATCTTTTTGAGCAGAAAGTCAGAGCTGGTTAATTTTGAGTAACTGTGAGTCTATTTTGAAATATCGTAAGAGAGAAGCATTTTTTTTAAATATTGATTTATTTATGTGTATAAGTAAAACTGTTATGTAACTCTATCACACGTTTATCTGTGTGCAATGCTTAAAAAATAGATGTAAAACAACTTCCTTCACGACGAAAATAACCAAACGTCAACATCAATGCGGCCGTTAAATATACTTGCTACAAACTATAAATGAAGAGACGAAGCTATTCTAAACATTGAAATAATTCTTCCACCGACACGTTTTAAAACGCATATAGATCAACTTCAGACCTTGATTATTAAAAACACTTAGTATTTAATAATCACGTGCCACTCCTCGGGATTGCCATGAGATGCTTATTTTTCCTATTTGACTGTGTTTTTAGGCGGTGTGTCTAAGACTCAAATACGTTTGACAATTTGTGAACGTTCTGCGTAGTAATACGCGTTGTTGCATTGATCTGGTCTTGTGATTTATTCGCTTTTATGCAGCACTGATTTTTGTTGATTTAAAAGTTCATGTGTATTATCAGTACTATAATTATTATTATTATTATTATTATTTAATTTTTTTACCTCGCACATTTTGTATCAAATAAACGTTTGCGTTCATCGTTTATTATTTTGCTTTTTTATATTAACCATTTATATTATCCGTCAATCCACTGTCCTGTGAATCAAGTAAAAATGTTATACGCTAACAGCGCAAAAAAATTACATTTTTGATTTCTGACGCAAGTTAATTTTATTTTATTTCTGACTCACCTGCAATGTGATTCTCTTATTTTCTGACTTTTTTATCAGACTCAACTGATTTGGCAGGATATAGAGACGTTATACGTAACTTCGTCAACTCATTTATTCAAATTGATTAGTTTGATTTTTGTTTTAATACAGTTTTTATATGCAATCTATGCCTTTATGTGTATTCAAATCAAAATTTTATCTTGGCATCTAACGTGACACATTGACAGCTCTAATTTCGCTTTAGCACGTTCACCTTTGTGACATTTTGTCTGTTCAAAAAAATTTCTTCAATACTTCGAAAGCGAAATTAACTGCTTAATAGTTTCACGTGTGTTTTTTAGTATTGTGGTAATCAAGATTTTTAAGCTATGGCAATGGTTTTCAGCAGAACATATCATCCTGACTAATTTTCACATAATATAAGCTAGCCTCGTTGATGTCGTTGACTATTTGATACACCAACGACGTAGATATATTGAGCCCCCTGCTCTGTTGACAGTTAACAGGGCAGAAGGATACGTTTTACTTTATAGCAATTATTTTTTAACTGACAAGTGTTATCTATTAAAAATGAGAGCATGAGATATTCCGGTACTAAATTGCAAGCAGATTTGCTGACTCCAGGAACAAATTACTAAACACATTATAAATATAGCTCTGTATTAGAAGTGTTTCAATGAATAGTTAGATCAACGCGAATTTATTCAATATTTTTGCAATAAGAAGATCTTACCAAAATAGTATGTTTTGTATATATATATATATATATATATATATATATATATATATATATGCGTGTGTGTGTGTATTTTCCGATGGAAAGTAAATTAATCATTTTCAACATACATCTATGTATATATAATGTTCTCTGGTTTAATGTTTTCACATATACATTGCTAGAATATTTCATTTTTAATGATTACTTCCTCGTAGTTCATGTCAGCAATTTATTAATTATTGGTTGCGGCCATTTCACTTTGGTTTAATATTACTTTAAAAGTATTACTTTGTTCGTCATGGCAAGATCGGTACTCGGTTGTTGAAAATTTTTCTTGAACGTGATTTCCACATGGATTTGAGATGAAGCACATGCTGACTAAAAACAATGAGATAAAATGCTGAATATATTGCTCATTCGTCGTAGGGTATGAAAATTGCGACTGGACCAAGTGCTTGCTGATTCGATTCCCTTTTAACAGCATTTATGATTGCGAGCGAGTGCTCGTTAAGAACGACATTAGTTTGGTAGTGCATTTGTTGTGTCATGTTCTTATTCGATATTACTTATTATTTTAGAATTACATCTTTCTACTAATGGCATATCAGGCTTTGCTAGTTTGACTTTTGTGCTACTAGTGGCACAAAAGTTTGTTTCTATGAAACACTATCCAGAAAAACAGCGTGGAACGCGTAGATTGGCTTGTCAGTTACACGTTCGTTGTAACGGATCAAAGTTTCCCATCACTATTTCAAGTGATTTTGGGTTAGATTTCCGAAACAGATATATCTGCAACTTGTCAAATAGGCTCGAAAACAAACGTTTATGACGCTATTCAGTGTCAAATGCGAGAAAGCTGCATCGCCTAATTTTTCTGTCTTATCTTAGTAAATATCCCCATCTGAACTACAATCTCCCCTTTATAAATCACTCATAGAAAATGCTTTTAGCCTAATTTTAGTTTTTTTCTTTTAGTTCTTAGTTTAATATTTTTTCTCATGATTGTATGGTTAGTGAAATATCAGTTACTAACGACGTTTGTGTTACTGTCCGTGATGATGATGGTGATGATGTTTTATAAGATTAACTACATTCGCCGTTTTGTGCCATACAAGTCTATCCGAAGATTGTGTATGATGCTGTAATAATATATTTCGTAATTACCTTTTTCGTAAGTTGGATTTCAAGAGTTTATGTAAAAAAGGCAGAATCAACCAGCCTTCCCGGTGGGCCTTTTTGGCGGATAGCCAACCTTCTTTTCGCCAATTTATGTTTCCCAGTTAACGAGGGTACGGCGCAGCGTGATACATTAACTAATATAGCGAATAGTGGAATTCGATCACGTTATGCACTTACCGCAGTCCACTAAGTTTGTCTCGGTAGTCTGACGAGTAGGATGTGAAATTGGTTTTCTTAAAATGTGCTCCAGCCATTGCAATCGACATTCTACTTCTAGGCTCCATGGTGATGATGCATCAGAGTAGCCGAATTGACTTGATCGATTTGCAAATTTTTAGCTTTAGTTATATCTCCGGACGTTCGACTGGTAAACAAACCGGGAGAGTGAGAAATTGTCCAGTCGCTGGCAGCTATTGTAGGCCCCCTCCTATTTCCACTACTTACTTACTTTATTGCGGCTGACTCCTTTTGGAGGATAAGCCGGCTCCAATTTCATGGAGTTTCTTGGGAATTTGGTACAAGAAGAACCGACAGTACGCTTAATTTGAAGACGGAACATGGTGCTTATTGATGAAGACTAGTACGTATGTTAATATTGATCGAAGCTGTTCCATATGGATCTACCATTTAACAGAATTTCAGGCCCAGTATCAAATTGACCGTAACTATTTCATCAATCTTAATTCTGGAATGTTGCGATGATTTCAGGAAATACTGCATCGAAAGGTTTGGGCAATATGTGATGGATTTGGGTTTTTAAGAGCTTGTCGATTTGTCTTTGAGAAGCAGGGCACACCTGCGCTTCTATGGCAGGTAATATATTTGATCTGAGTGTACACTTATTTGTTCTTCGTCTGATGCGTCGCTGAAGGTTAACCACTTGTGAATCAGATGTTGAGAATTCTTACGAATTGGCACATACAAGCTTTCATCTATGGAAGTCATTTTTTTCTGCGCAGAACCTGGTTTATGCCAAACAAGTGTATGGTTCTTGTCAAGTAATGTTTTCGCTGAAATATCTGGTAGCCCCGGCTGGATCACGCTTCCAATTAGATGTGAAAGTAATCGTCTTTTTCAATGAATTTGGTTCCAATGAGACATGAAGGCTCAAAATAATTTTTGTCTCCTAAGACAAGAAAGGTGAATATCATTGTCATGTAATTCATTAGTCTTAAATTTTATCGTCAACGGTCGGATCCGATATCTGATGACAACAGGATTGGCGTTGTTTTATATTCAAACAGTTTGCTCATCTAGATGGGGTCCATAAAGTTAGTTTCTTTTATAGGCAATACAGTTTAACAATAATTTATTGCGCGGGTGGTGGTAAAAATTCTTTAAATCAGGTTTGCGAGCTTGAAGTAAACACCAATCCCATTTTATTTAACCAATCGGTACTTTTGTTATGTTGTTCGACGACTCGTTAAACACAATTGAATTGGTGTTTAATTCAAGCTCGCAAACTTGATTTGAAAAGTTAGTTTCTTAGTTAGAGTTCCTTCATGATGTAGCATCGAGACTTGTTCAGTGACAATATTGCTGCAGATTATAGAAGAATCATATTGTCTTCTGTTTTCGAAGTTAAGTGTTGTGTGTTGTTATGAAGCGAAACACCACCATCTGCCTGGTTTACGCGTTGTTTGGAGGCCATGGTAGTCTCGTTAGGTTGTGCTGTGTGTTTAGGCGTTTCTATCTGGGCTATATCATCTAATTAGTACACCGTATGGCGTCCGAATAATATACTTCTGCTTCACTGCTGCATGACCATGCAATTTTGTAATGTTTGGATAGTGAATGAAAAATAGATTTGCCATTGTATTGTGGATTAAGTGTTGTGTGCGCCCTAGTAACAAAATTTGTTCCATGGGACTATATATATATATATATATATATATATATATATATATTGCCCTATCCTACTGTTACGTTGAGACTGTTAGTCTTACCTCTTTTTATTGGTCCGCTTGGTATGAGAACAGTTCGGAAACGCCACGTGTCAAAGATAAACATAAGAGATTATACCGGTTTCACTTTTTCCTTATCATATGACATTGATTTCGTCTGCGATAATTGTCTATTTTAATTCGATTTCTGTGCTAATGTTTCATGCTGATGAGTGAGCTCTTTCTTGATTGCCTATTGAACAATTTTATAAATACTAATATTCTAGTTATATTTCTGTGTTACGGCTTCACTATGATGGGCGAGCTCTTTCATGATCGCCTATTGAATAATTTTTATAAATAAAAATATTTTAGTTATATTTCTGTGTTACTGCTTTACTATGATGGGCGAGCTCTTTCTTGATCGCTTATTGAATACTTTTATAAGTACTAATATTCTAGTTATATTTCAGTGTTACTGGTTCACTATGATGGGCTAGCTCTTTCTTGTTCGCCTATTGAATAATTTTATAAATACTAATATTCTAATTATATTTCTGTGTTATTGTTTCACTGTGGTAAGTGAGCTCTTTCTCGGTCGCCTATTGAATAATTTTATAAATAATAATATTCTAGTTAAATTTCTTTGTTACTATTTCACTTATATATTATAGTTTTGTTTTCAGTGTTAAAGTTTCACCATTTGTGAACTCTTATTATTATTAATTCAATCCAATCATTAAGTTCTTGATTTTCATTGATAATGCTTTTTATTATTTTTGTCATTATTATCATTTTAAAGCAATTTTCTTTGTGTTTTGTTATTTTTCTTACGGTTATATGGCAGTGAAACATTATTTACTCCTTTGCATAATGATGATGATGAATTAAATCGGCTCACCATAGTTAATATTTTAGATATATTTTTGTACATATTGGACACTATTTGTGATAGAAAAGTTTTGTATATTGATTTCTTACCTACAATTATTCGTTTTAATTTCTTTCAAAGCACGTTTTTTATTTTGACGCGTATATTGCAAAATTAGAAAAAGTTCAAACTATTTATTTTTAAACACAATTTAAATTTGTTTTTGGAGACCAACAAAGACACTGTGATATTATTGTAAATAAGAAATATATACCATTGCTGTTCTTACTTAGCTAACTAAGCACGTTCAAGTCTACCATATGTGCTTTTAATTAATATAAAAATGGCGAATCACTTCCAGAACTTGGTGTGGTGTCTTCTTTTTTAGGCGAGACCAAGTCAACCTGCTGTATCTCTTTTTATAGCAACAGTAATTTGCATAATGACAAGGTTAAGTTTACTGTGGCTCGTCAGGGCATAGGTTCATCATTTTTCTAATGTTTCTTGCCTCAGTTTTCTTTATTCGAATATATGCTCATCGGAATCCAATTCTAGTTACTGATAAATCTTGTCTCATATAGTGCGCTTTACTCAATTTAAAACGACTCTGATGGTATTTCGATACAAGCGTTTTATATATTACAGTTAAATACTGTTTGTTGCGAATTAACTAATATATATGCAATTATGTATTAGGTTTTGCGAACCTAGTAACAAATTAGTTCAGTTGTGACCAGAAGGATAAACCAAAGGCAGCATGAACGAAAAGTATAATCTCATGCACATTCGTTTCGTGCTTACTGGCGACTCATCAGTAGGAGCCGGTATTACGCCCTTTAACCACTATATATTTGGTAGAAGAATGTGGAATAATAGGACGGTACAATCTCCTAGACGAATGTGTAAACCTGTAATAGTGAAGCTAATATCATCTAAAGTCAACGACAATGCGACTTCAATGCTAACTCACACTATATAATATATTTTTCATATATTTAATATATATACCGAGTCTGTAAAGGATACTAACACTATGGCTATTGTGTTAGTAACTGATACCTTTTTTGAAATCGATGAGTACCGGATACTAACACTATGGTTTTCGAGTCGGTACATGATACCAACCTGATGGATATAAATTTATGCTAAAGTTCACCCAAATTGAGAATTACAACAATTTCCGAACACCTGTTACCCAAGTTAAACCATACACTCTGGCCTTCATCGATATCAGTTATCACATTTCGCGGTAAGCATGACATCATTCAATTCAATATATTACAGTTAAATACTGCTTGTTGTGAAGATCTAATATATATGCAAGTATGTATTAGGTTTTGCGAACCTAGTAACAAATTAGTTCAGTTGTGACCAGAAGGATAAACCAAAGGCAGCATGAACGGAAAGTATAATCTCATTCATATTCGTTTCGTGCCGGTATTACGCCCTTTAACCACTATATATTTGGTAGAAGAATGTGGAATAATAGGACGGTACAAATATATAGTGGTTAAAGGGCGTAATACCGGCTCCTACTGATGAGTCGCCAGTAAGCACGAAACGAATGTGAATAAGATTATACTTTCCGTTCATGCTGCCTTTGGTTTATCCTTCTGGTCACAACTGAAGCGTTTTATATGTTTGATACAGGAATGGTTTTAGAGAACTGGACTGTTGCATGTACCAAGAAAACGGATTTTTGAAGTGTTCAGCTACTATCGGGAAAGCATTTTATTGGTTATTAGACTATTATTATTATAACCATTTACTGTTTCGCAATCTGCTGATTTCTTGGGCCTGTTGCTTGAATATGTTGGAAAAAACATTAGCTTTTACCTGATGCGAGCACTTATTTCATCTATTGGCTTTTTGGTCCGAGGCAACGATGGCTTCGTTAGAAAGTGTGCAGAATTATGCGAACTATACGTACGACAAATTCCAAACTGCTTTTGCTTTGCAACTTTTTTACATGCAATAAGCAAGAGAAAGTTCTGTAGGTGCAAATATATGGGAATCCAGCATCGAACACGATTCAATTGAAAGGCCTATTTGTACTCAGCATTGTAGAGACCTATATCTTCATTTATGTATACTAAGAATGAAGTGAATATAATGGAAACATCTATGACCTGTGTATGTTATATAGCAATTTTCGATAGAAATGATGATATTTATCTATTCAATCTTCTAAGAATACTGCTTTTTATTTGGACTGACCAATTATCCATGTTATAAAATTAAATTAAGCTGTCTCGCCCGTATGAATTACATTTTTCTGTAGCTGGTGTTGTGTCAAGCTATTGACCCGAGTCTCTTTAAATATGCCTTTTTTAGTGGTAGCGAATAGAATAACTTGAATAATCCACGCTTAATTTCATTCAGTTCATATTGATTAAAAACGTAAACCGCGTTAATCCAAGATTTCTACCTAGTGGTGACTACGTGTAAAATCTGGTTTAACTGCTAATTAATTATCTAAGTTGAACAAATGTCAAATTCGTCTTGCCTTTATATTTCGGGCGATAGCTTTTGCCATTTTTCATTTCAGTATGGAGTGGGTAACCGGATGTTTTACTCTAGTCAATTGATAATAATAAACAATTAAAATAAATAATAATTCAACACCGCATTCGCCGGTGTGTAGTGAAAAATGGGTCTCTATGTCAGCTGATTTTTGAAGAGTGGATAAAATAAGACTACGTACTACAAATAAGCCTAAAGGTTGAGCTTTAAGACGTTAAAGGATCTGTGATTCTGAGAAAGAATTAATATCTTCGCATCCTTGTTGATTCTAACATTAGCCCTTCATTTAGATGTTAGTTAATTGCTTATTGTCCTTCCTTTTCCAATAGTAGAATTTGTGAACAGACTACCTGTCGGTAATGTGTTATTCAACTGTCCTCATTTGGGATTCAAGCAGACAGGTGGGGTATTGGGATTCCTATTATCCACTAAGGCAGCAAAAGCCTTACATGGCTTTTAAGCTGAGATATTTATTTGGTTTATGTTAGATTACGCGTCGACAACTTGATTTTGTCAGTCGTAAACATTTACTTTCAAATTCTCAGTTATTTTGCTTATCAGAAGTATAATTCGAAAATTCATCAGATTTGGCCTTTAGTCTTGAATTGTGCTCGGATATCGAGTGATTCCTAATGGTTTCAACACAACTAGGTCAAGACTTCGTGGGCACCGGAGCTCTTGGAAGGCGAAACCTGTCCAAATATAGCCGTTAAAACGACATCAGGATATCTTATCTTGCTCTTGGATACAACCTGGTCTTGGTAAACTCCATTTTACAACACCAAAGATGGCAACTCGCGAAAATGCGCAGCGATACAGCTCGTGCGGATGTAAGTTTAACATTTATTAGCGCAAAGATACACCATGTTTTGGCGTCTAGGATTCGGGAGTGTACCACTGTGCTTTTCTCTTTTAACTAATGGATCTTACAACTCCCTTCTGGTTGCCAGTACTTGATTAAAATTCAATTTCGTGCAGCCGCCCATATTCCTTATAAATATCTCCGCATTGGTAACGGAATAAATTGGGTCACCTTTAATTATTACTAACAGCTTACCACAGGTAATTTACGTTGCAATGAAATAAAAGCTTAAGCTAACCCTGACTTAAGTTCTAACGGTAACAACGCATTACTTGTTTGTTGCTTCTACTCACTTCAAGGCTCTTTGACTTGCGGTATTTCTGTGAAGCAACGAGAAATTCGCACTCTGAATCGCGAACGTTATAATTGGTTTAACGCCTGCCATGCGGCTTATGTGGATCAGAACTGGCTTAATGCTTCCAATGGTTTGGAAGTCGCGTTGAAGCAGAGCAGCTTCGAGATGTATACTGAGATCAACTCATTAGCATTGACCATCTGCTAAGTGTACACCAGTCTGTCATGTACTTCCAAAACATTCTCAATCAACAGCACTACAAGCTTGATTAACGATGACGAGACCTATCAAACTAGTTATAAGATAGAAATTTAAAATCAAACTTTGATTAATTGTAATTAGTACATTTCGATGAGGAATCGCAAAGCCAACCGAATCGCAATCCGGCGGGTTCCATCCGAAATTAGTAGAAAAGTGTCGTCGATTGTCTTTTTCACTAAGACTCTTACCAAATATTGCTATATCTGTCTGCTCGTTGCTGCATCTGAGTTGGTTACTGGTTATACACCCTCATGGATTCGTGAAAAACGAATTAGGCTGCCTCAGGCGGGGTCTCATTTGAAAATAGGGTTCATGCTGAAATTGATTTGCCTCGTCGAATTTTTGAGAGGCGTCATTGGTATCAGAGGATGACAATCGTTTCTTTCCTAGCCTACTAAACCGTATTCGATTGTGCGTCGCACTGTGACTTATAGTCCTGCATTTTCTCTAGTAATTGATTTTCTTAGGGTTTATCGAGTGCTTCCGGTATGTGAAAGATATGGGATAATTTTCCAACCTTGTTGAATTATATCTTTGCTGCAATTTGAGTTGAGGTAACCACATCATTATGCGGTAGAACTTGGTCGTAAGGACTGACCTCGATCATGCTGCCAGTACCTTCCTGCCGGCAAAAAGTAAGACTCCACGAAGCCATTTATTGCTCTAAAGAAGTCTACATTCGATATGGTCTGAAACTTAAGGTTTCGAAAACGTTCATTCCAGCCAATTTTGATTCGATGATTTAGATCATGGTGATCAGTGTTCCGCCACCAATCGTCAATGAATTTGCCTACCAAAGATCCCAGATAGCACCGGATGGATCAATTTTTGTGATTAACAGGCGTATAAGCGTGAATGGAGCTGCATTTGGCAAATTATGCTAACCACAGTCCTGGATCTTCACGTTATAAGCACTGTCGATCAATCTTTATGCTGCAGATGACCAACTATAGCTGCCGGTCCAGGCCATATTCGCTCCATTTTGTCTGCATTATAGCCAGCTTGGCGAAAAAGGCATTACTCGAGAGCAAAATTTACAAACCAAATAGTTTTATTTCGCCGTTCATTGCTGACAAATAACCATTCAACTTTGCTATGGTAAGCGGTTGCTTTGTTCAGGATATTGAAGAACGTTGCGTAAAACTCCTGCTTGCAAGGCTACCAAGGCAACTGCGGTAGGATGTTAAAAGTACAGAAAGGATAGGCTAGCAGTCTCGTAATCTGACACCATTTCACCTGATATTGATCATGTGATATCGCCGCACCGTATCCTCCTTACCCAAGAGATCCTTAAATTGGAGAAAATCGTTTTGTCTAGCGACAAACAGAGTTCGGTGAGGCGACCTGGTTGAATTCGCTTTATTGGCCTGGGCTTTGTTTGAATTGAGAGATACAGCTATTTGTCTATGTATGTATGTATAAAAACTATCATTTTTCAAAAGAGAAATTGTAACCTTAATGCAGAGTAAATAATTTAACCAATCGACAAGAGGATCTTTAAAAATGTACGTCTTTTCTTATGTCAACGATGGAATGTGATTGGAACGGAATAAATGGGCTGTGATTTTAAACTAAGTCATGTGGCTTATTAATTTGTAATATCATGTAGATATTTTTACTTCAGCCATTTTCGTGTTTTAGTTGTGTAAATCTAGATATATGTAATGTTTTGAAGTTTAACG
>JAQBSW010011600.1:0-19508 GCA_029291075.1 Eudiplozoon nipponicum
ATATTTAAACATATATAACTGTGCATAAATAAAGATTGCGAGCTTGAATTAAACACCAATCCCATTGTATTTTACAAGTTGAACAACAGAGCAAAGCTATCACCAGTCGCACGCACTGACCCATTAAGGCCGTTCCATGATCATCGTCAGAGTGCGGCGGCAAACTGACTAGCGTGGATCAAACCGCAATGCATATATATGGAAAGTCAAATTCGATATGCGGCTCTCATATATAATAGTTTAGCATACATTGCATTTGACAGGAAATGTCGGCTGATTAACTTCAACGCAAGCACAAATTTAACACTTCTGCGGCATTCAGCACACGTACATAAATAAACAATTGAATAATGATTGATTGCGCGGGAGATGATGTAAATTCTTAAATCAAACTTTTGAGATTAGTGTCATCAAGGAAGGTTTAATCGCATTAGTATATCAGACGGTGTGTTTGCTACGTTATGCACCTAGTTATACACAATGAAATTTGTGTTCATCTTACGCTAGCAAAACTTGATTTAGGCAAACCTTATCATTATCCCTGAAAATGTTGATTGTTTATTTGTATGACTCATATATTTGTTGAAAATTTTCCCAAATAACACGTTTGTGATTACGTAACAACTGTGTAAGGTAAATTTCAAATGTAGTAAAATGTATGCAAAAATGCTTGCGTTGGGAGCCATGTATATGCATTTCAGCTTGAACACCATTAGTCAATTTTACGTCTTGCTTAGATGATAGCGACTGGTTGGATTGGGTGGGATTGATGTTATGTTTGCCAACTTGACTTAATAAATTATCATCAATAGCGCAATGAATGCTTGTTCATGTCACAATTTGCAATTTAGACTAGAACAGTAAAATAAATCTTATATTGAAAATAAATTTATTATTAATCATGTATAAACAATATATTTTAAACATGTACATATAACAAATAAAAAGGTAGACATTGTATATTTAATTAATATATAAAATTTACTTAATTATTTATTAGAGGATTAAGGATTTTGCATATATCAATTTCCGCGGTGGGTAACTTTTTCTGTTTCGATATGACAAAACTACGGAAATCATCTTGGTTTCATGTTTTTTTTTAAGAAAAATGCGTTTAGCTACTATGGAAACCTTCTCAACTTTTACCGTAGTATTAAGTGAAAAATATTTTTGAATTAGAAATTTTATCAATTGCCAGCCCGGTCTACATAACGCATTTATATACATTGGCAATGGTAGACATTTCGAGAGAATAGTGCTATTCTCATTTATTTACGCTAAGATGTGTTTCGTTGTGTAAAATACGTTAAATGTGTATCAGGCAACTGAGATTTCACTGCTTCTTTGATTCTACAAGTGAAAATTTTGAATGGAGCAATTTTGTAAAACATTGTCCGGATATATATATATATATATATATATATATATATATATATATATATATATAAATACATTTGACAAAGTATTTTGCATTCATTGAATATTTTACAGAAGTATGTATTAGGCGTTGCGAACCAGTTAACAAATTAGTTCAGTTGTGACCAGAAGGATAAACCAGAAGGCAGTAATACTGTGAAGTAAGCACAGGAAACGAATGTGCATGAGATTATACTTTCCGTTCATGCTGCCTTTGGTTTATCCTTCTGGTCACAACTGAACTAATTTGTTACTAGGTTCGCAGCACCTAATACATACTTGCATATATATATTAGTTCTCCGCAACAAACAGTATTTAACTGTCTATGAATATTTTCGATGCTACTTTTCAAGTTTACTGCCGGAAACTCTTAAGGATACCCGTTATCTTACTCAGTTGTTTTGGGCATAGTTAATAATTGGCAAACAAACATGCAGAAGCAATTTTTCTTAATTGTGTTGCGTGTAATACCTCGTCTCAATCAAGCCAGAATATGTCGCATAACGAAGATACACCGTGTATCTGGCACGAACAATTTGAATTGACTGTGATCACGACACGTTAACAAAAAACTTGCTGAAGAATTGAAACTATCCTACAGCCAGACGAAACTTAACTTTCAAAAAAATGTGTTCGCGACACATTTGATTTAGGAAAAAGGTAAAATCACAAAAGATTAAGAATAAAATAATGATTTGTTAAAAATTATGCAATCTATTTAATGGCATCCTTATTGATAAACTTACTTATTGAGTCTGTAATTATGTCGTTAGCAAACACCCATCTATCCGCAAACCTACGAGGCATCTAAAACTTCTCAGTTATATATGCACTGAAGAATTTCTATCAAATTTCATTAATCAATATTTTACGCAAGTAGATGGAATAGAATTGAGCAGTTCGTTACGGTGACTACTAAGAAATATCTACATATTCTCTCTTGAAACTTCGGAACTACGACCACTTGAAAATGTGATGTTGCCTTATATATATATATATATATATATATATATATATATAAGGTAAATTGAGAATAATTTCACAATCATAAACGATAACTTAGAAGCACACGATATGCTTCAAGACGTCAATAAGTTGCGTCATCATATCTAATTCATTTTCGAGCCCCAAAATATCTCAGTATAACGCACTGACTAACTTTGTCATAGTTCTATTGATACAGGAAGGTAAGAGTATATAAAGGAAAGAATAATCAAAACAGGCATAAACTGCAAAAATTTCTAAACAGAGAAATTTAATATTCAATTTATCAAGCAGAATAATTTAAATGTGACATAAAGAATTCAAGTGCCAAGAAATGGGGATGCTCAAAATAATGTTATTGGAAACCGGGTATTCCAAAAATATTTTTCGAAGCATATATGAAATACGACAACGATATAAAAGATATGAAGCCACACTCTAAAATTGTCAATTTTTGCAATTATTATTTTTTATAGGAGACGCAAAATACGAGATATGTAATCGAATAATTGAAAAAGCATCGGCCTCGGCATAGCGTATTGCCAAATTAATTCCTTTTTATGCAGCAAAAATTCTGCTCAACATAAATGTAATGAAATCGCTTCCAATAATCAAAAGTCCAACATTGTCTATTCATGCAATTGCGATACCGGCTGAATACGCCAAATATGCCGTAGTAAGCGATTACTAAATTTCAAACCAAGTCCTTTTAAAATTGAACACGAAAGGGATCTACGCACGCCGGAAACTGTCGTACGCAACATAATTAACCCTAAGATAAATAAAAAATAAGTTTATCTATGTTGCTAAAGTAAACTGAAGAATTTATTTTACGTTTGTGTGTTTAAGCGTGCCTAATTTTGTGCATTTTGCGCTTTCTAATTATTGTAATATTATGCATGTATGTAGTCAAACATAATGACCATTGCTTTTCAAAATTTACTGTATACAGTACCAGATATGTAATTTCAGTTAAAATCAGACAAAAATAAAATGAACAATTTTTAACTGTTCTTTGTTTATCTGCATTCTTATAAAATTGTATTGCAATGCACGATTTATTTCTTATATTAAATTACAAATTGTCATTAGTTACGAAACATTTATACGTGTGGCGAAAGCTGAAAGTATAGCATGCATTTCGCTGCATAGATATGGGGCAGTGATCAATGTATACGATGTATATGCCAATTGAACCTCGTTTTTCAATTTGCTGTTGTGCCCTGATGATGTTCATTCAGTATAGAAGTGCATTTGAATTTCAGACTGACTCACGGTTTTCTTTGTTTTACGACTGGTTTATTAGACTGGGATTGGTGTTTACTTCAAACGCACAAATTTGATTTTTATAAAAATATTACAATTGACACATAAGTTAAGAATAATTCGCATGAACCAGTTATAGGCCTTTTCTCAATGTCGCGTTCTCTCACTAGCTTGGAATATTACCTATGAATAATCTAACCTATGTCCCTTGTCAATAGATTAAACTTTTTCATTACTGAGTACAATGACTTGTACACAACTGTTACATTCATTAAATCGTTAATAGATTATTGGCCGTTTGAATGTCTAATTAACCTACTTTATTTACTGTGATTGCGCGTGTCCTGTTGTTGTTTGGCTGGATCTGACCTGAGAATATGCCCATATTTTCATGTAGTGTTATGCTCTTCTATTCATACCTTTATTAGACACATGGTCTTCACAACCTATATAAGAAAACAATCCTTGTATTCAATACAAACCTCATTTATTCGGAGGCTCTATTTTAGCTAACTCACTCGCTAGCTTATTGTCTAATGGAGGCTTATGTTTGATTAATGTTCGAATTTTGTACAAACCACTCGTGTTTTGATAGTCTAGTGGTTAGAACATTGCGTTCAGGCGGCAAGAACTCGGATTCGAATTCTGGTCACGGCACGTCAGTTAAATTTTCTACCCGGATTTTTTACCCTATCATTCAATGTCTTTTCTATCAAATTAAATGGATTTAAATGGGTCCTGAATGATAATAATAGGTATGCACGTGAAGTGGACGGTAATTTCACTGTATTACACAATTGGTTATAAATGGTACTGGTATTTATATTTAGTTCGCAAACTTGATTTTAATAATTAATATAGTACCTGCGCAATCAAAGTAAAAATTAAGGATCAAAATACCTTTGTTTCACGCGCAGACAATGCAGCGTTGGAGTGAAAGGAACTAAGAATCCGCGCATGACATTTTATGTAATGGGGAAAATATGCTCTTAAGGGATAGTTTTCAAAAATATGTGGTCAAAAATCTTTAGTGAAATAAACTATGAGTGTGTAGACACATTCTGTGTAATCTATTCGCAAAACTTTGAATGTCAAGTGACCTGTTGCTCCTCTATAAACGGGATGCTTAGTTTTCGTTTAGTTTCTTAACAAAACTGCTAATATTACAACAAATAATGATTACATAACGTATTAGCCATCGTGTAAAACAACATGTTATCTACCTGATAAATCTTGGTATAGTAGACAAGCAAAAATAAACTGATGCAGACAACTTTATCTCTAATTGTATCTCTTTTTAAAACTTTTTATGTTATTCTATATGAGAAATATTACTCTCGAGAATATTGCAAATAAAATGAATGTCAACTAAGTGACTGCATCTAATTTTGCGTTACTATCCATCGAAAATATCAGAGATAAATAAATTTATTTATAATCTAGATAAATTAATGAAGTAATTAATGGTAACAATAAAAATATAGAATGAATAGTCATAATGTAAATTCAGTATGCGTACTTAAGGTATGAAGGTTAAGTTGCGAGAAGCCATATCCAGTTTTTCTAAATTCTAGATGTGCTTCTTAAAAGTATTTAATGATTGATGTTTGGATTGCCAAGACGGTCGATTCGCGGTCATCATTTTGACCACACGCCAAGTTTTACACCACCAGCTAACACAGTGTATAAATGAGAAATCGTTTATAGCGTACTTAATTTGAAATGTCTGTGTGTTGTATGTGTGTAAACAATAGGTCCAAATTCTGGACATTAGGTGAGGAGTTCTCAATGAGAATTATAACGATCTACTGGATGAATTGCCTTTTCTACATTGCAGAATAATTATTTTTTACTGGAAAATTTTTGCATACAATTGGACTGGTGATTGCATCAAACTCGCAACTTTGATATGAATAAATGTAATCATCGCCTGCGCGATAGTTGTAAATTTTTATGTATATAATTTTTTACTGGAATTCATTATACTTCCACACGCACAATGCAAACCACACACACACACACACACACACACATATATATATATATATATATATATATATATATATATATATATATATATATATATATACATGCACAATTTCGCCCATAAAGAATAAATTGTGAGCGTGAAATTCTGAATTGCCTACACTAAAGAAATGCCTTAAAAATGAATATTATTTTGGCAGTTCTGGAAATATTTATACTTAAAATAGGTTTGACATGTGTGGCACAAGCAAACCAGTCAGATTAATTAAAAAACAAGTAGACAGCAATTCATGCAAGACACAAACTTATTTAGCATTGAACAGAGCAAAGATAAGATAACAATCTCGAATTAAAGGAAATTAAAAAAACAATTAACCAAATCTTGAATTGTTTGCAATAAAAATAATATTTATGTTAAAGCAAGAAGTTATTACAACAACGAAGCGTATTAAAAAACAAAGACAGAGAGTTCAAGATAGATACAAGAAAACAATAATTTGAAGCAAAGATAATTTTGTAAATTGCATGAATGTCAGTCTACTAGCTTGAGAGTCATTATTATTCATTTGCTTGTAACCTGTATTAAAGGCTTATTTTAAAATGTATTATTTACACGTAATGATAAATTATTGTTCAACTATATATGCAATGCAAAATGTTATTTTAATCATGTATTTATGGAAGCTATTTTTTATATGCTTTATATTTGGTATAAAAAAACATGATGTTTAGATGCTTTTAATATTGGAATTATATTTTACTCTGAAAGACATAAACCTGTGATCAATTAATACACCAATTCCAATTCAGTCTCTGTGAATTTTGGTGGAAAATTTGGTGCATTGCTAACATCGATTGAAATATCTTTCAATAAATATCAAGAAGAAATTTAGATGAGCGTGTGACAACACAATCAAGGGAAAACATTAGGAATCTAGTATTATTGGACCAAAATCACCCGTCGCAAATTCTATGCAATATGAAGCTTTACATCTCCTTTAAAATAAATTGCTAAAGTTTGCACATATCTTGGTACTTCGTAATGATTGACCATATATCAACTCCTGCCTTTTTTCCATCTTTGATGCAATCGTCTTTTCACTCAGTTCATATTCATTTGCCATTTAGGTCACGTCAGATTTGAAATTGCAGGAAATAAGCTATCAACTACGAATTATACAAATCGTATATCTTATATTAAATTAAGCTGAGGTTAACTGTAAAAACAGCAAATGACGCCGATTAAGGCCAGAGTATGAGGTTTTACATGATATAGCTAATGCATTATCTTCCTTTGCAGATAAGTTTTTTCTATAATGATTAATTGATTGGGCGGGCTTTTCTATGTTCTAAGATTTCATTGATGTGGTGCTATATATATATATATATATATATATATATATATATATATATATATATATATATATGTTTAATAGAATTCATGTTACCTATCAGATGCGCTAAGATAAAAAGGAATTTTACCAGATATAAGAATCGTTACTTTCGCATCTTCTTCTCAAGCAAGTGCTAAAAAAATTATCTATATATATAGAGAGAGAGAGAGCGATTAATGATCGACATTTCTAGTCTAGCACATTCTGTGCGTTACAAATGACGTTAAGAGATGGATAGGTAATTAGGTTCTCGCTATATTCTCGCTGAGGTTTCATCAGTGCTGAGCAGATTTCCATCGTGCGCCGATGATGGAATGGACTGTAGAAATGCTTCAATAGATGTGGTTTACTGTAGTTTTGCGACGTTGTGCGACTGATTTTGTACAATGGAATTGGTGTCTATATCACGCAATTAAATTTGATTGAAAAAAATCGTTATCAGATTCAGAAAAAAACACGGATTGTTTAATTTTAAATCTTTTTTAAATATTTTGCGATAATTGCGAAGAATGTTATTTATGTAACTACATAAATATTGTGCAGCCATTTCGTATTCAGTACTACGTTTTGAAAGCCGCATATCTTAATTAGCATTGTTCTTTAATTCATGGACGTGAGTTTTCTAACGTTTTCTGATTAAAATTTAATAGATGCTAAACGTGCGAGTAAGTGTGACTGTCGGCAATTTTGATAGGCTGTAAGGTTGTTTAGAGACAATAGGTTCGGTGTTTATATCATGCAAGCAAACTTCGTTAATTTTTATTTAATATCAAAACCAATGAAATCAATGAGGTTTTTAATTTTATAACTTATTTCCATGTAGCAAATGCTGCAGAATGTTAATGTATTGGACTGCATATAAATTATGCAGCGGATAATTCCACTGAATTACAATCCCTTTGAGACTACATTAAGTGAGAGACGCGTATCTTAATCTGCTTTAATTATGCATGTATTGCAGTTTGATTCACGATACTCTGAAGGCAACCGTACCCAAATTGTTATAATGGATGGTGGTTTCGCTTTATTTTGCGGCTGACTACCTACAAAAGAGATTGGAGTTTAATGTTAGGCTCTTCTAGTGGCAGTGAACTAATATATATATATGCAACAGTGTAGTAGGTGTTGCGTAACTAGTAAAAAATGGCTAAAATATGCCCAGATGGATAAAAAATAGACAGCATAAGCGGAAAGTATAATCTCGTGCAAATTCGTTTTCTGCTTATTGGCGACCAATCAGAAAGAGTCAATATTGAACCATTTACCCACTATTTATTTAGGTTAAGAATGTGGGACAATAGGATGAATGTGTAAGCCCCCAGTATTGACGATATCTTTATACGAAGTCTTAGACAATGCCACTTCAAAGCCAACTCACCATATAAAATATCAATAAAATTATATAAAGGGTACTCACACTATGGCTATTGTGTCAGTACTCGGTACCAAAATTATGGCACCGAAAGTATTGGAGTTTATATAAATCTTGTAAACATGGTTTCTATTATACTTATCATTGTGTACACAATCACCAATTTTTTATTCAACGAAAATGCCACCACAGCCTATAAACAACGAAAAGTGTTACTTTCATGCTTTGTGAAATTATTACATGGAGGGAAGATTAACACTATATATTCCAATAGCCTTCGATATCTCTGAATAGGTTTACTATCATGCTTGCATTTTAAATTTCATCAAATTTATAGTAACGTTGCAAAATTACCATTATACTGCTAAATGTAGATTAAATGTATTTATGCTTTTATATGTCTGTTATTCTTTATTTTATTTGAATATGATACATCATGGACTATAAGTGGGTCTGTTCTTGTAAATAAATACATTTACCCTTTACTCATATCTAGAGATAGTAGAGAATTATAAAAAATATCACTGTAGATAGCTGCAAAGTGATAGACATTTGCACGCAACGCATTCAATTATGCTATTTTCTAGCAGTTCGAACACATTTATATAGGTTGGCAGCCTAGTTAATTAGAAACAATTTCTGGAAGGACGATAATCCTAAGAGCTTTTGATTTAGTCAAATTATTAATGAATATCCTTTTTCCATAGAGTTATGCCCGAACAGCAGCTAGCATTTTATATACATTAAAAAAATTTTTTTACATGAAATTGAACGAACTGCCACAAAAAGTCGACATGCTTAAAAGGTTAGCAGAAGAATGATGTAGAGACTCATCACGAGGTTAGAAGCTAAACTATGATGCAATAAATATTACATTTTCTTAACATTTACGTCAGAAATTCTTGCGTATTATTTATACAAATCAAGAAAATAACCGATGTTTCATCGGAATAAAAAAAAATTATTGTTTTAGTAAATAAATGTAACATTTTTACGCAAATATAAATGCGCGTTTTATTCGTCGTTGTGTCCCGCTATTTATAAAAAACTTTAAAAAAATTGCTCCTTTTCCCTGTGTACCATATAATGTGTAGACAGAATTTGGTGACATATAATTATTATTTAGTTAAAAAATTAATCATGGCTGACTATACTGTGCTCAGTAAGTTATGCCGAAAAAAATTATTTGACGTCCTGTAATACACCATATTATGGTTAATTTTAATAGTTAAAACAAGGAAAAGATAAAGGACACATAAATAATAAAAGAAAGATCAATTCATTTGTACGTTCAGTTTAGCAGCTTTCATCCAGATCCTAGGTCTATTTTATGCTAATTGGGAAAATATCTGGATGTAAGGTTTTCTTGAATAGATGTCAATTTAAAATAACATATCGTTATGCTTTGAACAAAATTGATTATTTTTATACAGTATATATCTTGCGCCTCAAGCGCAATTCATTGAAATTATGGTGTTTATTTATTATTATTTGTGACCAGTTTTTTTTTATGTGGCACATTTAAATATTCATTACTGAATGGAGGTTTAGAGTTGCTTTTGTTGTCGCTTTATGATGTCAAGCCTTTTCTCGAATATTTCCTGTTCACCTTCATCTGCTTCCCGCCATTTCTAATTCGAATCACTTTGTTTCGTGCCGAATATTTGCAAATAGTTTGATTTATGCTATTCTCGTCGAAAGATCATTTTTCATTAAAAGCTGAACCTAAATTTTTTAAAATAAATGAAAGTGATTTCAAATTTTACCGACCAAAAATATGCCTCAATTTTCTCTCTGTCTATGACAACTTGATAAAATATGATATCGCATGGAATTTATGATACAATAAGCCTATATTTAAAGAAATGAATAAAACACAATTAGAGTGTTTATGAATAAATTCTTAGCAGAAATAGCAATATATTTATTGTTGAAATGGCTCGTTAAACAAAAAATTATGCATTTTTTAAACACAAAATTTCAAACATACAAGCTATGATTATTTTATTTGAGACTGGCTCTACTTTAGAATGTTTGTTGAATGGAAAAGAGATTCAGAATGATCTTGTTAAAATTGCACCTGAAATATACTTTACTTAAAAATCTTGAATTTTTAGCAGTGTCAACTAATTTTAAATATCATAAAACATGAAATATGACTTATTGTACTTAAAATGTACAACTAAAATTCAGCTCCCAGTTCTACTAGTTCGTTTTTAAGCTAAATGATGGAGACTTATATTATACATATTTTAAAAAATATCGTCAAATTATTTTTTCAATACAAATATCATTTCATTCGTTTTGAAACAGTAAAATCTGATATGACCATTTATTTCTAGAATAATTATTACGATGAGATTTTAATAACACTATCTAGCTCAATGTTTGAGTAATCATTGCTTGCACACGTTGGGACTAAAAATATTTAAATGACGTTTTCCTGTTTCACAAAATCCCTGCTATATTATGCGAATTGTTTGGTACAACACAGTTGGTGCTTAACCTAATTTTACAAACCTGATTTGAAAAAAATGTTGTTTTTTTTATTTTTAATTTTCAAATAGGCCATTTGAATAAAAGTGTTTGGAATCCATTTTAGTAAATGAAAAAAACTATGTAAAATTTGTACCTTGAATTTTACTACTTTAATATCCATGAGACCATTGCCACACACGGTTTTTTCTATCTGACTTAAACATTTAGTTTTATGTAATAATTACTGTAAAAAAACGATTTAAGCTTTCTCCAAATGTTGATTTATTCTTTCGGTTAATTGCGATGTGTCTATTTACGATATGCCCGTTTCAAGTAAGCACAATTATTAAATTAGATGTGTTACGACGAATTGATAAGTTTGATGCAGGTAAGTGAAAGTATGTTTAGCGCAAACGTGTAAGGAATTTGATATAGAATTTCTTAATCATATAGTTCAATTTCTGGCATACGATGTGAAGATAAGATATTATTACTTTACATTCATTTTGTTCAAAAATGTTAAATTAAGCACGATCAACCTAAAGAATATTTCACATTGCAAATTTTTCAAAACGTTTTATGAAAATTTGCAAAAATTAACAGGATAATGTAAATATTCGAAGATATTCTATTAGGAAGGTCAATATAATCGTACCACAAATTATTTAATTATTTTCTATTAATAATGGTAAAAATGGCTATGGCAGACAACTTTTTAATTTATATTAAAAAATTCACAAAAATTACACATTGCCTTTATGCAAATTTTTAATAATTGTTGAATTTAAAAAAGCGCCAATTTAAACAGTCCCAATCAATTGAATTTATTATTGTTCTTTGGTTTAATATTAGCTAATTTTTATAAAGCTCAGTATTCACTAATTAGTTCAATGACTCGGGGAATATGTCAATTGTTTCGGCAATTTCCATTAAAGTTCTCGTAATTTTATAATTTTTTCCTTTAATTAAGCAAAGAAATTTGAATTTCAATTATGAGTTAGCACAAAGTATGCTGTGCAATTGCTGGAAGCAAGAGCTTTTTTAATGACGAAATAATAAGAATAATTAAAGATTATTGTGATTCAAATATATGTTAGCACGTTGTAAAATTTATTTGGTATAAATCTAAATCAGTTAAATTTTCCACTATTAATACGTATAAAATCAACGATTTTTATATTTGACATTTTATCACTGTTCATTTCACTTGAATTTCATTAATTGCTAATCTGTATAATTATTTAACTAGAATAATTTTTTTCATTCCGTTTAAGACAACATTTAGCGCAAAATTTCGAAATCTGCTTTTTTCTATTATATGCCAGTCAGCTAATCTTTGGCATTAAAATGATTTTTCTGACATTTATTTCAAATTAACGCGTGACCATCTGCATAATTAGTAAGCAAAATAAAGCAACATGGGCGTAAAAATTTCCGAAGTTATACAGCCGATTTTTCTTGCATAACTTCCCTGATTCTTTTTACATTCCATATTTCCATATAAACTTTAGGAAAAAAAACACTTACCCACTGAAATAAGCTGGTAGGTTATATAAATTTGCCTACACGTAATACTTTTCATGAAGTAAAATAATTTTACGATAAAGTAATTTTTAATTTTCCCCCGTTTTAACAATGGGTTTAACGTTAAAATAGAATTTATTGTTTCATTAGGAGAATGCAATTTAATTTTAGAAATAAGTTTGAAAACGTGGTAAAACTTTTCGTTTAAAATTTCGGTTTGATTTGTAAGTTAAAATTTTTTCTAAATTGCATATTAGATATTGTGCACCTAATGAAATTTAGTTAAAATAGTACCAGAAGGATGAACCAAAGTAAGCAAAAACAAAAGTATAATATAATGCACACATGCATTTCGTGCTTAATGCTGTCTCACCAGTAGGAGCACGTACTACGCCTAATATTTACTATGTGTGTGTTCAAGAAATATGTAGTAATTTGACTGTAAAATTTCATAAACGAACGAATATACAAGAAGTCGTTGAGTTAACTTCATATGAACTCATCACCTATGGGACTTCATAGTCAATTCACCATATATATTATAAATGGAGCCTGTACAGGTTGCCCACATTATGATTTCCGGTTTATACATGGTACCAACACTATGGATGCCAAGTCGGTGAATGGTAGAAATATGATGAATGTCTAGATTGCCAAATATCCCCGACTAGAACAACTGGTAATAATGTCGAATGCAAAAACTAACTTAAACAGAAATAAAATAAGAAAACTCCTGAATGTTACAAATAAGATCAACAGTTTCAAAGGTTAACCAGTTAGGTAAGTTTTGTCGAGCTCTCTAATTATTATGTGTGTAATTTATTTCGTTTAATATTTGTTGCAATATATCCCGAAAATTTAACATATCTTAATTAATGTGAACCAAATCGAAAGGCAGATTTAGCTAAACTATTAGTACGCAAATCTTTTACTTTTTTTAATTTGAAATAGGTTTTAAACAATCGTCAATTAAATGTGGATTATAATCTATGTTCTGTAAGTACGAATTACAAAGCTACGTATAGTGTGACAACTACAAATACTACTGGTACCATCCTCGCTATCCAGTAAGCTGTTGTACTCTAATGATGATCACGTAAGGTCGCAACGCGTCAGTGCGTGCGACTGGCAGTAGTTTTGCTATATTGTTTGACGACTGGTTAACTATAATGGGATTGGTGTTTACTTCAAGCTCGCAAACATAATTTAAAGATATGTACATTTGTCAGTATTAACTAAGCATAGCAGAGTGCAGAAAAAGCAATTCATCCATTAGATCGGTTTTAACCCTATTGTAAAGTCTTCAATTGCTTTATGTATAGTAGGGTGGCTTACTGTTTGGAGACAAGGACTACGAAGCAGATGGGACTAGGTTCGAGCCCTGTCCGCTGCAAATTCTGGACATTAATTGAAGTGTTCCTAATAAGGATGTAATCGGCCTACTGGAGGAATTGCCTGTTCTACACTATACGGTGATTAGGTTCTACTGACGAATGCACATATAATGAGATTTGTGCTTATCTGAATTTCTCAACCTTAATTTAAATAAATGTAATGCATTTTCTAGGCCGTGTGGACATTCTTTTAGAAGAACTCCTTATTAGCTGCTAGCACTGATTTTAGCTGCAATTAAAACTACAATCGATTTGTGAAAAGGCAATAGATACGCATTTTCAGAAAACAATTCACTGCGTGGGCGGCCCTAAAGTTCTTTTAATCAAGTATGTATTAGGTCTTGCGAACCTAGTAACAAATTAGTGCAGTTGTGACCAGAAGGATAAACCAAAGGCAGCATCGAACGGAAAGTATAATCTCATGCACATTCGTTTTTGTGCTTACTGGCGACTCATCAGTAGGAGCCGGTATTATGCCCTTTAACCACTATATATTTGGTAGAAGAATGTGGAATAATAGGACGGTACAATCTCCTAGACGAATTTGTAAACCCGTAATAGTGAAGCTAACATAATCTGAAGTCAACGACAATACGACTTCAATGCTAACTCATTTAATAATGTAAACCTGTAATAGTGAAGCTAACATAATCTGAAGTCAACGACAATACTTCAATGCTAACTCACACTATATGACGAATGTGTAAACCTGTAATAGTGAAGCTAACATAATCTGAAGTCAACGACAATACGACTTCAATGCTAACTCACACTATATAATATATATACGGAGTCTGTAAAGGATACTAATACTATGGCCATTGTGTTAGTAACTGATACCTTTTTTGAAATCGATGAGTACCGGATACTAACACTATGGTTTCCGAGTCGGTACATGATACCAACCTGATGGATATAAATTTATGCCAAAGTTCACCCAAAATGAGAATTACAACAATTTCCGAACACCTGTTACTCCAGTTAAACCATACACTCTGGCCTTCATCGATATCAGTTATCACATTTCGCGGCAAGCATGACATCATTCAATTCAATATATTACAGTTAAATACTGTTTGTTGCGAAGAACTAATATAGATGCAAGTATGTATTAGGTTTTGCGAACCTAGTAACAAATTAGTTCAGTTGTGACCAGAAGGATAAACCAAAGGCAGCATGAACGAAAAGTATAATCTCATGCACATTCGTTTCGTGCTTACTGGCGACTCATCAGTAGGAGCCGGTATTACGCTCTTAACCACTATATATATGGTAGAAGAATGTGGAATAATAGGACGGTACAATCTCCTAGACGAATGTGTAAACCTGTAATAGTGAAGCTAACATACTCTAAAGTCAACGACAATGCGACTTCAATGCTAACTCACACTATATAATATATATACCGAGTCTGTAAAGGATACTAACACTATAGGTCATTGTGTTAGTAACTGATACCTTTTTTGAAATCGATTAGTACCGGATACTAACACTATGGTTTCCGAGTCGGTACATGATACCAACCTGATGGATATAAATTTATGCTGAAGTTCACCCAAATTGAGAATTACAACAATTTCCGAACACCTGTTACTCCAGTTAAACCATACACTCTGGCCTTCATCGATATCAGTTATCACATTTCGCGATAAGCATGACATCATTCAATTCAATATATTACAGGTAAATACTGCTTGTTGCGAAGAACTAATATATATGCAAGTATGGTGAATTTGCGGGTCGAAATTCAGTTCAGCTGTGACCGCAGCGATAAAACCAAAAGCGCGTACGAACGAAAGCATAATCTCAATGCACATTCGTCCGACTCGGAAACCATAGTGTTAGTATCCGGTACTCATCGATTTCAAAAGGTATCACAACACAATGGCCATAGTGTTAGTATCCTTTACAGACTCGGTATATATATTATATAGTGAGTTAGCATTGAAGTCGTATTGTCGCGACTGCAGATTGGTGTTAGTCACCATTACAGGTTTACACATTCGTCTAGGAGATTGTACCGTCCTATTATTCCACATTCTTCTACCAAATATATAGTGGTTAGTATACCGGCTCCTACTGATGAGTCGCCAGTAAGCACGAAACGAATGTGCATGAGATTATACCTTCCGTTCATGCTGCCTTTGGTTTATCCTTCTCCGGTCACAACTGAACTAATTTGTTACTAGGCTCGCAACACCTAATACATACTTGCATATATATTAGTTCTTCGCAACAAACAGTATTTAACTGTAATATATTGAATTGAATGATGTCATGCTTACCGCGAAATGTGATAACTGATATCGATGAAGGCCAGAGTGTATGGTTTAACTGGAGTAACAGGTGTTCGGAAATTGTTGTAATTCTCAATTTGGGTGAACTTTAGCATAAATTTATATCCATCAGGTTGGTATCATGTACCGATTCGGAAACCATAGTGTTAGTATCCGGTACTCATCGATTTCAAAAAAGGTATCAGTTACTAACACAATAGCCATAGTGCTGGTATCCTTTACAGACTATATATATATATATTATAGAGTGAGTTAGCATTGAAGTCGCATTGTAATTGAATAAATTATGTTAGCTTCACTATTACAGGTTTACACATCTGTCTAGGAGATTGTACTGTCCTATTATTCCACATTTCTACCAAATATATAGTGGTTAGCATGTAATACCGGCCCTACTGATGAGTCGCCAGTAAGCACGGTGAAACGAATGTGCATGATTATACTTCTGTTCATGCTGCCTTTGGTTTATCCTTCTGGTCACAACTGAACTAATTTGTTACTAGGTTCGCAAAACCTAATACATACTTGCATATATATTAGTTCTTCGCAACAAACAGTATTTAACTTTAATCAAGTGTTTGAAATTTATATTCACAAAACCGCAATAAAATGCAAAGCTACCTACAGGCACACGTACATACGCGTTTCAAACTTCCATGATATTCAGTAGTGCATGAAGATATACAAAATAGCAAATATCGAACCGCAATTCACAAATAAGTAAGGTAATACAAGTAAACAATCATTTATTGCACGAGTGGTGATAACTAAGTTTTAATCACGTTTGCGAGCTTTAACTAAAGGCAAATCCTATTGAACATAGCCAATTGCAAAACGTAGAAAGTCTACTGTCATACACAAATACTGATGCGTTTAAACGACACTAACTATCACAAGAGTTCAAAAGTAAACTGACGAGCGAGGATAAAACCACTGATCACATAAATCTTACTTTATATTTTTAACTTACAGAGATTCATAAATTGGTAACTCATTTATACATTTTGTCATTTTGTATGTATCTCAAATAAAACGTCCACTGCACGTATGTGCGAGTTTTCGATATATTTTTAAGTTCCAATCAGGCCGTGTAATCAATTTTTGATTTTATATAGGCGTTTAATTTGCAACTTATACAGCTGCTAGTTGATGCTTTGTCGATACGTCTAAATTATTTATTCGTCATTTTACACCTGTAAACATATAAAAAATTGTTTGAAATTAAACTTAATGATTTTCCTATGTTACTGGAAAGGTCAAATTTGCTAAATTATTGTATATTCAGATTTCACTTACAAATATACTGCTATTTCGTTCTGCGTTATTGGGAAGGCATGTTCTGTAAAAATACTCTGTTTAGATTAGCTATCTTTTTTCTCATCTCACACCTAGCTTATTCATTCCCATATCTGTATATGAAAAGACCACATAAATATATAATTATAGCCACTGTAGATTAAATCACATATAAGTTTGCTACACTCATCATCCCTCAAACACAGGATAACGTTTTTTGCCATTGTTGAAATAGCCTGGAACCGTTGAATTTCAAAAGAACCCGTTATAAAACACAACGAAATCATAGCGAAGCGTATGGCATTGGTGCAAGGGTTTGATGCCAATAAAAAACGATTTTCGGATATGTGGTGCCAGAAACTTTCAGGCCGACACTAAGTTCTTATCATTCTGGGTTGGTATTTTTCAGAATAAGAAGTGTAAAGCTACATAGAATCGTTTTATGAGCAAGAATCATGTATGAATCTGGTGTGATGGGTGTCATGGAAATTTACTCAAGAATGAATTTTTTAAAAAGTAGTTAAATTATTTAACAAAATTTACAGAAAGCTATTAAGACAAGAATAAATTAAATAACACTAGCAGTTGATAATGGATAAGTTTGGTTTAATAATTAATAAATGGAATTCGATTAAATAGCAACGCAAGTTTTTTGGTATTTAAAAAGTGAAATTTTTAGTTTTTTAAAGAGCGATATTTATTGTCAAGATGCTATTGCATTCAAATGTTATCAAATAAAATTTGAGAAAAACTTATTTTATAGATACATTATTTCACCTGGTCTGATTTTTAAATCGTTTAAATGCGCGTAACATAATGTCTTGACAAAAAAATCTTAATGCGACGCACGAACTTAAGCTGAGTCACTTTCATTCATTTGAAAATTGAATTTGAAACCTTAATGCATTATAAAGTAGATTATCGTCTAATCGTCAAAAACTTCGTTCGGGTTTAAAATTCGGTATATCATACGGTCAATTGTCGGAAAGCAAGTGGGATTAAGTTAGATTTAATACATGTATTATACAACTTTAAAATGGACGCTCGAAGGCCAAACTCACTAATCACACAGAAGAATAGATACCAGTTTATACTGTAGTCGCCTACACACGTGTGGTTTTTTAGCCGATGATTTAGGATTTCGCATATAACAGCTTCCACTTTGCTTAACTTATTTTCGTGTTTTATTTGAAAAGTTAATTTAAGTACACATAATTTAAAAGAAATTCTAACAAATAAAGGACTCCAACTGTGACATTGGTATAAAGGCAAAAAATAGAAAATTTGTATACTGTGGGAGAAAAATGCTTGTCTTTATTGAATACATCAGATTGAAAAGAAAAGTAGGAATGAAAGTTGCAAATAAAACAAACATTTGAAGTGACATCGGACCAAATGATAAGGCTGCTGGATATAGGATTTAACTGGTCGGATCATCTGAAATTTTTGTACACAGTATACCTAAATTCACAAAATGTACTTTTTTGTGACAGCTATATTGTGAAGCGTTAATTCTTTCTGCAATGGGATGGTAAAATGCTTAAATCTTAAAAAATTACTGTTGCGTAAATTACAGGGATATTATCGATTGTATAGTTAACTGAGCTGAAATTAAAATTTACTTCATCTAGGATAATATTTTAATTTGATGTAAAGTTTTTGTTTACAAATATAATTATTTTGGAAACTATTGTCTTTAGCCTTTATGCGGTGGACGAAAGCATTATGCCAACGGAGCTCACGGGTTCGAATTTACGTTAAATCTGTATTTTAATCTACATAACATGCACGTCGTTGTGTCCATGTATGACTTCATAAACAAATGGACACTATGCCAGGGCAGGCTCCAAGTCTTCAGATTTATTGAAAATAATTTTATGGCATCTGCATAATGTGCTGTATAAGAAATAAATTATTAAATTAAAAAATAACAATTTTCTTTCATTTTTCAATTGATTTTGTAAAATGTTAGCAATTAGAAACGCTGCTGAAAGTTTCACGAAAACTAAAAAGTTCGTGTTCATTTCAAAACCCAAATTAAATTAAAAATAATAATTTACCAGAAAAGATCCGTCGTAAAAAATTAACGTTTTACGAGGT